>APFE030484128.1:192972-204142 GCA_000404065.3 Pinus taeda
ACGTGGATTGTTCGCTCCAAGTGGTTCATGCATCCCATCATAGGAGGAACTAATCCCTTGTTGACAGGAGCTATCCCTTTGAAGAAGGACTCTATCCCTTTGAAGGAGGAGCTGGTAACTGATCTCCATTGAACTATAAATTGAGGCATTGGGTCAGTGGCCAGGGAGGTTAGAAGCTGAACTTTTGAGGGTAAATGCTAGTGAAATCAAGACTTCCTATTTGAGCTTAAGAGGAGAGATCACATACCTTTTTGGCGTCATTGGGGAGTGAGTGAAGCTTGTCAAAGTAGAGGAGACTTCTTGTTGGACCCTGGGAGGAGCTTGTACAGCGTTAAGGCAAAGGTTGTAAAGTTCTTCTTTTGAATTAATACAATCAGGCTCATTTTTCCCAACAAGTATCTCACGTTATTTGTTTCATGGACTCCTTGACTTTCATGTTAAATATGTTTTATGATATTGGTTTTTCAGGTGCTATTTAATCGTTTGCCTTGTTTTTGTTTGCAAGTTCGCGACAAAGGAACTCATTTGGATCAAAGGAGCGAAGGCATCCCCAAGCTTGCGTTGGACATAAGGTAGGCCTTAAACACACTTGTTTGCCATTATTTATAAAAGTAAATTTAGAGAAAGATAGTGTCTGGTTGGTTTTCTTGTCATTAGGTCTTCTTTAGATTCTAGGAAGGTCTATCTTGTCTGCAAGATCGACTCATTCTGCATGACAGGATCATGTGGAGTTTTATTTTTTGTGTATTTTTCAAGCTCTCTAAACATTAAAAAGATATTGAGTTACATCTTTGTCAGACTCGTTAAAATGTTAAACGACATCAGATTTGTCACCATGACAAACATGAGCTTCTCTTTCCTAGGGCTTGTTAAACTTACTAGGTCGGATTCATCCAAATGATGAACCTACAGTGCAAGCATATGCTATTCCCTTCAAGATTGCAATTAAAAATAATTAGGGTACCTGCCAAAAATGGTGGGGGGCAATTTGGAAATCTAATCACTTATGTCGGCAGCTCACTCTTGAACGTGACACTTTCTGCCTCGTGTCGGGTTGGGATATCCTCCTTTGTATCGTTGACCTTCTTGGGTTGGGCTGTTCATTTTTGCCTTCCATTTGATCTCTATCACATCATCATGTCCACTGATCCTATGGGTCCAAAAGCTGCTAAACTTCTAGTTGTGTCATTGATATGTTCAAGAGTTGTCCTTTTGTAGTTACATTTACCTCTGATTTTGTATATCATCCAAAATCATTTTGCATCCTTTTGTCTCATGTCAATGATGTGGGATCCATTATGGCCCTCCTTCAAAATGGTTTCTTCCTGTTGACTTCAACTCATTATTTGGGAAATTGACCAACAAAATCCCTTCGAGTACCTTAGAGCTTGCATGCCCTAATGGCAAGTTCTTCACACTCGACAATAAGTTCACGTCATTGGCTTTCGATCGAGAGATTTCACGGGTGTTCGACTTCAGTTCTTCTATTCACAGTTTGTGGATTATGTTGATAGTACCTAGAGGACCATTGTCATTATTGGTGGTTTCTCTCACGCTTATTAATAGTTTACATCATTGACTAGTAATCAAACAACTTTCTAGCATGTTCGACGTCAACACATCTATTTTCATGTTGGAATTTGTACTTTGATTATGTCATCTTGGAGCGCAAGACCCTGGGCTCAAATTACTGAAGTCCAGGTTGCGAAGGAGTTTCACATGATTATGTTGATATACATGTCTCTTTTAGTTGGATGGTTGCGACCATACCATGAGTTATCATATGTGATCTTTCTCGTTATTAGATGGCTATGACCATACCTTGGTTTTATTATGATCCTGTTTAATAGATGGTTGCACGCATCCTTGGATCCATTCACATGATCATTCTCTGGATGGATGCATCCATACCATGATTCATGTATCATTTGACATAGTTTTTCAATTATGTATATGTATATGTAGTTTCATGCAGGTTTTCTGACGACAGATTACAGCTCCCCGCATTGATTCATAGAACATTTCATCGCTCACTCTAGTTCGGCCTTCACACTTTAGGAGGCATTTGTTACATAGCATTTTTTCACTATCCCTATACTCCCCATAACTTGACCTTGGAGGACCTATATAGTGAACCCTACATTGTTTCCCTTCATGAAGAAACTCCCATTGTGTACCTCTTCATGAGTAGAAGAATTCCTTTTTGCACCATTTTCCCAAAATCTTTTGTTTTTCCCAATTTACAAGACGGTGCTAATGGCCCTTGTCCTCATTGTGCTAATATGCAGGGCTTAAAACTATCCCTAGTGCTGACCAGAGTGACTAATCTTTGTTCTAGTCATGTTGGTCCCCTTATGGAAAGTTTTTTAAATAAAAAGTCGAAGCTTCCAACTTTAGAAGCTTTATAACAGAAGTCTGGTAAATGGTTTGGCTAGATGGGGTTGATGATATCAGTTTGGGCTCATTTCCCCTATAATGATGGAACTACCACAAGAGATAAGTCCTTCTCCCATGAGAGGAGGATCCATATCCCATCCATTCATGCTATATAAACCTCCCTTTTTCCCAAGCACAAGCTAGTGTTAAAGTGTTAATGTTGGTGTGCTAGTGCTAATTAAGTTTGGAGTAAACAACAAGCTATTGATATATTTTTCTTTCTAGTTGTGTGAGGGAGAAGTTTCAATTTGGTTGAGTGTGAATACTAAAGGGAAGAGCCTTAAAACTATTATTGTTGAGGCCATCATGGAATGCTAGCAGAAGTGTGCGGGAACCTAGTTTTGTCAGAGGAGAACGACAACATCAAGACAATGGTTGTAATCTCTTCTTGATTCAATATATATGCAACTAAAGATTGATTTCCTAGATGATGTGTCATATTAAATATTCATGGCCTAATATTTCTTGACTTGGTAAGTAGGTTGAATTACAATTTGTTTAATATCACGGTTGTTGTTTGTTGTTGTTTACTTGGTTCAGGTGTTTGAAGAAGCAAACGAGAGATAGCTAGAGTGAGAAAGCAAGGACATCATCAAATGGGATAAACCTACTAATAGGTAGGCCCTCTTAATTAGTTCTAACCTAAGTAAATATTCCATCGAATGTATCAGTTGTGGCTATACCCATTATTGGGCTAGAGGAATTGTTTGTGTCCGCACTCTATTAGAGAGAATTTTGTCTTCCCTTGTACTCCTCGTTCCTTGATCCTAGAGGACCTCTATAGTGAGCCCTACATGATTTAGAATTATAAAGAAACTCTCATTGTGTCCCTCTTCATGAGAAAAACAATTCCCTTTGCACCATTTTCCCAAAATCTTTTGTTTTTCCCAGTTTACAAGACCAACAATAATGACCCTTGTCTTCCTCGTGCCGATATGAAGGGATTAACACTATCCCTAGTGCTGATCGAAGCGACTAAGATTTTTTCCAGTCATGATAGTTCTCTTATGGAATTTTTTTAAATAAAGAGCCGAAGCTTCTAGCTCTAGAAGCTTTGTAACGGAAGTCTTTTAAATGGTTTGGTTGGATGGGGTCGAGGATGTCATTTTGGGCTCCTTTCCCCTATAATGATGGAACTACCTCAAGAGTTAAGACCTTCTCCCATGAGAATAGCATCCATCTCCCATCCATTCATGCTATATAAACCTCCCTTTTTCCCAAGCACAAGCTAGTGTTAATGTTGGCGTGCTAGTGCTAATTATGTTTGGAGTAAACAGCAAGCTATTCATAGATGTAGCTTTCTAGTTGTGTGAGGGAGAAGTGTGAATTTGGTTGAGTGTGAAGCCTAAAGGGAAGAGCCTTAAAACTATTATTGTTGAGGCCATCATGGAATGCTAGCAGAAGTGTGCAGGAACCTAGTTTTGTTGGAGGAGAATGGAAACGTCAAGACAATTGTTGTAATCTCTTCTTGATTCAATATGTATGAAACTATTGATTGATTTCCTACATGGTGTGTCATCTTACATGTTAATGGCTTAATGTTTCTTGAATTTTTATTAAGTAGGTTGAATTACAATTTGTCTATTATCATGGTTGTTGTTTACTTGTTTTAGGTGTTTGAAGAAGGAAACAAGAGATAGCTAGAGCGAACAAGCAAGGACATCATCAAATAGGGTAAGCGTACTAAGAGGTAGGTCCTCTTAATTGGTTATGACCTAAGAAAGTGTTCCATAGAATGTATCAGCGATGGCTAGACCCATTATTGGGCTAGAGGAATTGTTTGTGTCTGCACTCATAATTTTAATTCACCACAAATTGGCGACTTTGCTGGGGATCCAATCTTTTTGTGATTTTGTGTGAACTTTTATAGTTCCACGTTTTCCCTTTAGTTATGTTTCTTTTCCTTTCCTTACTAGTTTGAGGTTGAAATTCATGTTAGCAGATAAGGTCCTAGCTTTATTTATTTTATTTTTTTTCTTAGCTCCCTCACTCACCACGCTTAATTCACTAACAGTAACGTCGATCAGTGCAATATGTTGAGAAATAGTCGTGTTGACCTCCCTCTGGCACTTGTTGTTAGTTAGGTAGTCGTGGTAATGCCTGTAACTGAATATTAGGGTTTCTCCCCAATCTTGGCCACTGCGTTTTTCTCTCATGATTTTGACCTCGTAAGCCTTTTAGATTGTTTTCTCCTTGACTAGAAAGTTTCTTTCCACTTGGTTTTGTCTGCTTGATGGTTTGGCATCTTCCTTCTTGAATTCTTGGGTCATTGGATGGTTAGTGACACTAGGGCATCTAGATTATCATCCATTCAACTGATTGTTAACTTAGTGAGTTGATTTGTTGGTTTAGTTACTCCTTGCATTTTGTTTGTAGTCTTGTTATGACTTTGACCTCCATTACACAAGTTTGAAAAATTTTCGTTTACTTGTCTAAATGTTTCTTTTACAGAATGGATCACATTGCTTGTTTTGTTTTTGGTAAATTTCGTGCTTTTTTAGTTTGAACGAGTTTCTCGTTTCATGTTTTCATTTGCTTGAAGAGCTAACCGCTTTGAAGACATTTTCGTTGAAGTGTTGTATGCGAAAAATTTATTTCTTCGTTTCATGAAAAAGTATGAAATTCTAGTTTTCTATATCAGTATGCTATGGCAGTCAGCATCATTGAAAGACTAGGATTGCATTGGCATTTGAAAAGGAAAAGAACTCTACTTTCTTTCGAAAGGACTGTTAGAAATGTACTTGTCAAGAAATTAGGAACTGGAATGCATTTTTCATTAGTTTATTTTCTCAAAAAGTGAAGTAGTGAAAGATGATTTTTCTTTTAGTTTCCTGGTTATTTGAATTTTATTGTGTGTTTTATACCCTCTGTAGTGTAGAAAATTCATCGAATTGAAAGGGTCTTGTCTCATTTAGTTGCATTTAAGGTTTTTCCAAGTCACATAGCTAAGGCCTAAAAAATTAGACATAACTCAAGATCAACTTTAAAATGAACTCAATTAACCTAAGGCACATTTGAAATCTAACTATCATATCTAGAAGTTCTAGGCTAGGAACATGTTCTGGCGTCTTTAAACCTAGGAGCTAGCATTAGCTTTGGCATTAGACAACGCTAGTACAAATTTTTGCTCCCCATACCATCAATTATATAACGGGAGAGCCCTCTAGGCTACAATCCTTTATTCATAGGAAGCCGAGTCGGCCACCTTGCGAATGTGATACACCGAACACAACATTTAGGGAGATTGTCTGCCCGTACTTCTTGGTTCACCGAGAGGTATTCTGCAATTCACGGTTGCACAGTAATCCCTTTTACCTAGATCATCTAGAGTAGTCATTTGATCTTTTTGACTCATTAAACTTAAAAGATCATTCGAGCACTTGTACTTTCTAGCTCGTTTCCAATCAAAAGTGATAGAATCATCTTTTTTTCTTTCTTGACTCTTAAAAAATGAAAGAGCACCAGTCTATTTATGCGTCTTAATAATTGATTTCCCACGATTTGATAACATCTTGTTAGTATTTACTAGACCCAATCCTGAGTTTCTCTTAAATAACATTTTAAAGCCTTGAAGTTTATCTCTCTCTTTTCCTATTAACTAAGACAAGGTCATTGTGGCTGAACCATTTGGTTCACCTAGTTCCTCTTCCTTTCCTCTGAAAGATTGCCTAAGGAGTTGATGGAGCATTTCTTCTTGGATATTTTGGAAACAATGCACGATCTCTTACTTCTGATTCACCTGAATAAGTTGTTGAGCCCAGTGGTGAATAACATATGTTATCTCATCCTCTGCCTACTTTAGATACTGGATCATTTGCTGATCTTGGCCCAGAATCTCCAGAAAATCCTGTACAAACTCCTGAGAGTTTGTTGACCACTGACGGTTAGCTTGGACTGGTTATTTTTCCTTTGAATCCTTTGTTTGACCCTGTTGTGAAATCACCGCAGCATCCCTACAGTCTGTACGATCAGTTGGTTGTTCCTTTGGAATTATCCCCTCGTACTTCTTTGGTCAGTCATCATTGTTTATTCCTAGATATGGAACCCGAAGGCAATAATCCAGTCACCTCTCCAGAGGAGTCAGAAGTTTCCACTCCACACACTTTCGAGGAGGAAGAACATCCCTTTCCTCCTTAAGGTTTTTCCTATACAAGGAGCATTCCCATCAGTGTGTTGCCTAATTATGTGTCTTTGGCATAGTCGGTTTTAGGTACTCCTAGTGCCTCATCAGTTTACCATAACCCTATTTGGGCATCAGGTTCCATGCCTACTATAGGTTCATTCATTTTGAACTCAACCTCCCAAGAAGCTGTTACCTTAGTCCTTGTGCAACCCACCATTATGAACCCTCTTGCATCATCAGTCCGAGTAACCCGTCCAATTCAACCAGCAGCCTTAAGTAATGTCTCTGTCAGTTCCTCCATCGCTCTATTCAATGGCCAAGTTGTGCCACCACCTAGGGGGTAGAACATAAATTTCTCTACGGTGTCAAGCGCCACCATGTGAGTGGCTCATAGGCTCACATACTTTGTATGAACTAGCCTTCTTCTGGGGTTATTCAAAACCCTGCTAATCCTCCTGGATCAAGCAATGTCCAGTACCAACAAGTTCAAAATCTTGTTGGTCCATCTAGGTTGAGCAATGTCTAGTATCAGTGGCCTTAGGAGGCTCAGGTCAAATACAAAACTCCTTATGCTCCATATGATTCTCAAGGAATGGTTAATCAGCTTTACACCCTTTAGTCTAGGTAGTACGTTCAACCTGGTTCATCCACTTTCTAAGGTGGCTATGGCCAGATTCAGTTCAGGAATTTTCTAAGCATTGTCAAAGTACCCTTGCAATAATAAGGACAACCTCTAAAACAACAAGGGAAGCCATTGTTACCACAAGAGCAACACTTGTTGTAGTAAGGGCTATCCACACAACAGTAAGGGAAAATGATCCCCCAACAAGGTCAATTGCAACAATGCAAGGGAAACCCTTGCAATAGTTGTAGCAAACTGTGCAGCCATAGATGTAGTATGATCCGTAAACCTCAAAACCCATGTCCTCATAGGTTCAACCTCTACAGCCCCAGGGACAAATTTTGCAGCCACAAGGCCAACCCTTGTAGCAGAAAAACCAACTCGGGCAGCAGCAACCATTGTATACATATCATCGGGGTCAACCATTGCAAGGGCAAGGCAAGTATCAAGTTTTGCAATAGTAGGCCCAAAACCCTAATATCCTGGGTCAATAGGTATAGAATCCTTTTGGCTAAGGGTAGTAGGTAAAAAACCCTAATTTCATAGGTCGATAGGTACATAATCCTTTTGATCAAGCGCAGAAGGTATAGAATCCCTATGTCCAAGGGCAACAACTGTATCATCCTTACGCTCAAGGACACCCGGTCCAAAATCCTCTTGTTCAAGGATAATAGGTTCACCACCTATATGTTTAGGGACAACAAGTACAATATCCATATGTCCAAGGTCAACAGGCTCATGAACCTCTTAACCCATACGTTTCTTATCAACAACCTATGTCTAGATAGTTCCAAGGTATTCAAGGTCAAAATCCTCCCTATGGCCAAGGTAACCCACAATGGGGGCAGCATCAAATGCCATATGGCCAAAATCCTCCACTGTGGGGCAAAAATCCTTACCAGCAGGGATGGGCTCCTCTGCTTGGACCTGCTTACCGACCTCCAATGCCTTTTAATACTTAATTGCCATTCTTTGTTACACTAGAGTTTCCAGATGTGTCTTGCCTTATGAATGATCCAATTCTTCATTCACCATACATACCTCCAGTGCCATCCAAAATACCAAGCAATTGTCCAAAATTCGATGGGAATGAAAAAGAATATCCTCAATTCCACATGATGAAATATCACTTTTGGTGCTCTTCGAACTCTTACATTGACGACTCCATTCATCTCCATCTTTTCCGACAAACCCTCACAGGTGTTGCAGCCAAGTGGTACATCGAGCTTCCTTGAAGTGCTTACCAGGACTTTAACTCTTTAGCCATGGCTTTCCTCATGCATTTCCAACTTCCGGTTCACTATGAAACTAGCACCTATTTTCTCACATCGCTTAAGAAAGATGTTGCAAAACACATCTACAATCACATCCATGAATGGAGACATAGACATTGCTTGATGAAATTCGATATTGTTGATCAATTGCTCAACGAATGGTTACTAAATCATTCCTGGCCCCAATTTCTTGAGATATATCTATGGGTGGGTGCATTAGTGAAGAACAAACCATTTCTCTTGCCCAGTACTTAGATCTAGTTTACTCTCAATCTAGCACTTTGTAGTTATTACCCGATGCTCCGTGACCATCATCTGATCCCATGACATCAAAGTTGTAGGTTGCACCTCCTTTCAATAGAGTTATTGGTTCAGTATCCCAGACCCCAGCTAAATCTTCTTCCAAATAGAAGTTGGTCTCTAATGTTGTTCCCAATAGTTCTTGCAAGAATCCACCTGGCCCTAGTGAAACTTCAGAGGTCCACACTATCCAGTCTACTGCAACGTACAAATCCTTGAAAGGTAAGAAGAAAGGAAAAGGCAAGGTTAAAGTTGATGCCCCAAAACAGGGTCCTCCCAAATCGTTTCCTGGTGAATCTTCAAAACGGAAACCTAAGTATCCCTGCCTAATTTGCAAGGAAGATCACTACACCAAGGATTGTCCCTGATGATCCAAAGTTAGTCGTTTTCTCAAAGGGACCCTAGCCATCCTCAAAGAGCCATTTTCATCTCAGCAGACCCAAATGGTAGGGCATCCTCAATCATCTACTTCGTTAGGATCTCAAGTGTTCATGATGAGTACGCCTATTAATGTGGCCACTAGATTGTAATATTACCAAAATCCTGCTTTGAAAGCTGGGAAAGAGAAAGAAGCCACCCCTTCTTCTTCTACCCCGAGTTTTGGTCCTCTTCATATCGAGCACCCTAACCTTGATTCCACTATACGGCCACCCTCTCAAGGTGTGTTACATAAATCCTCATACAATCCTAACACCTGAGCCACTCAGCACTATAATATTATTGAGGATTTGGCTCAGGTGCCATCAGCTATGTCGTCTCTTGAGGTGCTCCAAAGTTTCCCATCATAGCATAAAACTTTGTTTTCGTTTATTGGGGGTATTGATCCCATCAATTCCAATTTGATATGTTTCGACCTACAGAACCATGTTTTGTGGCTCCCTCATCAAATTTCCTTTCTTATTCAGGTAATCATCAATGAGAATACCATCCACAGGACTGTCATCGATGAAGGTTCTTCCACCTACATCATGTCAATTGCATGCTAGAAGGCCATTGGTTCTCCTGCTTTGAACCAATCCCTGAGCACTTTGGAAGCTTTTGATGGGCGTGATTCGCAACCCTTTGGTGTCTTACCTAACATTGTCATTACTTTGGAGGGAGAGATAGTACAAGTCGAGGTAGAGATTGTTGACGCTAATCTCAATTACAATCTTCTACTCGTTTGGAGTTGAACCCATGCTATGCATGTTGTAGCCTCCAACCTATTCCATGTGATTCATTTTCCCCATCAAGGGAAGATTTTCACTATCGACCTGTTGTCCTTTTTTTCCTCTTCCTCCTCGGATGGAAATGTTCTATACGTCAAACACATGGGTGCTCCCTATGAGACTGTGGGGGCAGGTATTTTCAAAGATTCTTCCTTAATGGGAATTTTTCCACTCCCACCTCCTCATGTTGCCTCTTTCAACATGATCTCGGTCAAATCTGACCCTTGGGTCATCCCGTTACCTGATCTTGTTGATACCTGGGGCGAGGTTATGTCGCTTAGTCCTACCGAAATTAATTACGTGGAAATTGTTTAGTTTCGAGTCCCGCATCCTCTGATTCTTCTATTTCGAAGACCTCTCTCGATACGTATTCTCAATCCCCATGGCTTGGCAATTTGGAATCACTGATCCCTTAGCTGAGACCTTCCTTGCTAACAGAGGTATCATGGAAGTCATGTCGCTCGAGGAACCACCTTGGATTGACACTCATCATAGTTCCTTGTTCTTGCCTTGCACGGTGGTCATGTCTACCCATTTTGAAGAGTTCTCTTCTCTGTTTCCTTCCCTCTCACTTTCGCCATCAATCATGACTCATGAAGTATGGTCAGAAGGAAATTTGGGTAATATTACTCAAGCAATGTCGATTGATATTTCTATTAAGCCTGGTATCATTGAACATGTCCATATCGGGGTATCTTGTTCTCTAGATGAGACCAAGACCTATACTCATCTGTTTCAAGAATTTCATAATGTGTTTGCATGGTCCTACATAGAAATGCCTCGCATTGATCCTAGCATTGGTGTGTACAAAATACCAACTTATCCTCACGCAAAGCCCATTTGCCAATGGCTCCACTCAGTGCACCCTAGGAAGGCCGCCTCTATCAAGGGTGAAGTTGAAAAACTTCTCAAAGCTAGGCTATCCCATCCCTCTTACAGATTGGGTGTCAAATATTGTCCCGGTGAAAAAAAATCAAGGCACAATCTGCATTTGCGTTGACTATTGTGATCTCAATTTTGTCTATCCTAACGATAACTACCCTACTCCCTTCATTGATCAGATCATTGTAGTTTTTAACCTCATACAAAATTTACCTGCATACGAATTCTAAATCACAGGAAAAAATAAAAATGCAAGAGCATAACACATAAAACACATATACACAGAGATTTCCCACTGGATCCCAAAACCGGGACTACCAGCTTG
>APFE030484135.1:0-10307 GCA_000404065.3 Pinus taeda
AAATGGATGTTTATCCATAGCGGCTGTTGCTGCTTTTGGTAAAAACGCAGAGATGTTCCTAATCGACTTATGCATAAACTCAAAATCAAAATAGGAAACAATCTTAAAATCAAATGGACAAAAACTGAATGTTGTTGCTGCCTTTGTGCCAACATGCCAGAGTTGACTAAGCGTTGACCGTGAATATAGGAGGAATGTTTCCAATGCGGGATAGGTGCTTGTCCATGCTTGGACATTCCTCTTTTCGCCCATGCCTTTAGCTCCGACCTAGCTGCCATCCACATGTCACATAATAAGCCATTTATAGGTTGTTGAGACTTCCTGTAGTGATTTAGGCCTAAAATCCTAATTTATCAACACAAAACCCCTAAATCACTTAATATTCATTTCAACAACTAAAAACTATTAAATTAATTAATTTCCAAGGCATTTGAGGAATGGATGATGAGAAAAAGGTAGGAAATGGTCATGTTTTGGGAGGGAAAAAGGGTCTTAGAATGGTACCAACACAGGGTTTTGTTGTAGTGCTCAAAGGGAGTAGTGTAGGTTTGTGAAAATGGAGAGAATGCTTTGTTTGTATTTTTTATTCAAGAATGAAATGGGATGGATGAATAACGAATAGAAGTGGATGGAGGGCTTGGAGTGTTGTGGTGACTTTGGCCTTTTCAAAAGTTTCTTCTTCTAACTGATGTCCTCATTCCTTGAAATCATCACCCTTCATAATTTGACTTTTCAATATTGCATGAGTGAAGGAGTGAACTGAAATTAATTAGTTGAAGGCAACTGAGATTGCTAACTCATCCCTAGCTTATAAAACCTCATCTCTCATGCATTGAAAACAAATTTCTAACTATAATATGCTTAAGAAAAGAGGTCAAGAATATTGCATACTTGTACCTACCTGATGGTTGTTGGATAGACTTGCATGTTGCTACCGAGTTGATGTTGATGTATAGGTGTTGGATGGTGATGCTGATGATCTTGATACTACTGCTAAGCTCTGGAGGAGCTTCTTTGACCTCTGGATCTCCATGTTGAAGCTGACTGCAAATCTCTGGCTACTTCATCATCATATCCCCTCAATATTTCAAAGAAACCCATCCAGATGTGCCTTGTGAATATCTCTAGTATAGGAGAGTGTTGATGAATTCTCATTGTGTTGATGGGTTCCCCCTGTCATTTTTCTCTGATGGATGGAGGTTTGTATATGCCTGATACCAAATTTAATTTTTTTTTGTATATAATTGGACCCCTAGACGGCAAATTTTTTCAATAAACTAGATGGCTTTTTTATATTCTCTTCACTTGGAAAATGTGGGAAAGTATAGAACCTACCTCCTTATCACTGCTTGATCAAGCCAACCTCTGTTGTTTTCCCTTTTAAAACTACTCGCTTCCAATCCTGTAGGTGTTGTTCTATATCCTATAGGATCTTGTAGGTTTTCAAGGAATCCTATAGGTTTATAGGAAAACCTTTTGTTTTGTCCATATCTCCCAAACGGTAGAATGGATTGACCTGAACTTGTTTGAGCATGTTTCCATCATCATTATGCACCTCCCCATAAAACAAAATTCGTCAATGGATGCACAGATCTCGAGAAAAACTAAAAATGGCTCAAGGTGATGGAGGTCGATTTCTTCGAAACCGTGCTCTAGAATATTTTGAAATTACTTGGGCACATTACCATCATCCATATGCATCTCCCAATGAAATAGATTTTTAAATGGATGCACAGATATCGAGCAAATGCAAAAATGGTTGTAGGTGATGGAGGTTGATTTCTCGAAAATTGTGCACTAGAATTTGCTGAAATTGTTTGAGCATGTTACCATCATCCATATGCATCTCCCACTAAAACATCTTGACAAATAGATGCATGGTTTTCAACTTCTGGCAAAAACAAATTTCTACTCTATGTATTTTTATATCGTGTAGTAAAACAGAGCATCCTGTAGTTTTTTAGAACAACAAGCGCACTGAATGGTAGAATTTTGAGAATTATGGGTGGATGGTGAAAATATATGAGGGTGATGGATTGGAATGGCCTTGGTCTTGTTGGAGCATTTGAGCAAAGGAGGAGAAAGTCAAAATTTGACTTCTTTTGACTAGGTTTGACCTATTTTTTCTTTTCTTTGGTGCCAACTTGTTTTTTTTCCTTATAGATGTTGGAGAGAACCTATGTTCATCAAAAATATACATGGAGAAAGGATTTTTTATTTTTATTTTTTCTTCTAGGCCTACCAGTCTCCTCAATGAGATTTTCAACAAGTAGGTCTGCCTAGGCTCCTCAAAGAAGGTTTTCACCTAAGATCTTTTTATTTTTTCCTCTTTTTTCTTTTTTTCCCAACCCATTGACCACCTGATGGAGATTTTCAATCAATGAGCCAATATCATGCGCCTCCAAGGAGGTTTTCACCTGAGATTTTCTTTTTCTTTTTTTTTCATCATTTCTTTCTCCTACCCTACCCTACTTACAAAACAAAATCACTTTCAAGTATAAGAATACTTCCAATGGAGCCATGTGCACATCAAGATGACAGAAAAAATGATGTATATGCTTGAAATGTATGCTTTGACATGTACCTAGATTTCAGATACCGAATGATTTGACCTTGATGACATCAAGTATAATAGAATAAGAGAGTATTGTTGCAACTTAGTGACTGTCTGGAACCATATTTCAATATAGTTGTGATGTGTCTAGTCCACTTGCTTATTTGGACCATCTTTGATATCTTCTTCTATCATGACCTTCAAGTCTTCCTCTTTTTGTTGATTGATCTCTTGAATGCATGGAGGATTTGATGGTAACCACGAGGGACCTTTCTCAACCTTTGATTTTGATGTCTTCTCTTCATCAAGTGCAATCTGTGATTCTTTGATCTTTTCTTTCGAATCTTCCTCTTCTAGATGTAGTCCTTCAATGATATCAAGATAATCTCCTTTTTGCAATACTCTTCTTGAGCTATGGTGAACACCATTGAGCTAAAGAGGAGATGTTTGGAAGTGTTGTACCTCATCATTGTAAGTGGGATGGCCTACTTCAATGTGTGGGTTTGGAAATGGTGGTATAGGTAGTTGAGTGGGAGTGGATATTTGAGATGGTTGTGGTTGCGGTTGTGGTTGTGTTGGAGATGAATGGTAGGGATAACATGGAGTTTGGTATGGAGTATATTGGGGAAAATATTGAGGATATTGTGGATGGATCCCATAATTTCCTTGCCAACCTTGTTGCCAAGATTGGTTTTGGGGTTGAGATGGCCAATGTTGCCAAGGAAAGGGTGTGTTCCAATTACTTTGAGGTGGATGTGCATAAGCTTGAAATTGTGAATTAGGCTCTTGCATCATATCAAGCTAAATAGGTTTCCATGGTCCTCTTGGAGCTACATAACATTGTTGCATTGGCAATTGACTTGCTCCATTGTCCTCTTGGTGAACTTCCTTCAACCTTGATAATGAGGAGAAACATTTAATATCATGTGATTCTTCATGGACAACACAAACATCTTCTTTTTTCTCATTTTGTATTCTTAACATTTCTACTTGTTCGGTTAGATTGCTAAGAATTTCTGTTTTAGAGTAATCAAACAAATTTCCAAGTTTAGCTTGAATTACTGATCTTGATGCTAATTGACTTACTCTTGTCTTTCCTCTTGATATGTGTTTGTTTTTTCACAAATTTATTCAAATGATAATTGGTATACATCACCTCTATTCATGAGATCAAGGAGATCAATCCATTCATCCTTAAATGTTCTAAATAAGAGGGTTTTTAGTGTGTCGGATCCTAAATGATGTAGTTTTTCCCTCTTAACATTACACATGGACCTCTCTATTAGATCCTAAAGGCTCTCATCTTCTCCTTGATTCATTCTAAAGATTTCTTCCTTAAGATCATGATCTTTATATTTTTCTAGAAATATATTTTTCATACCATTCCATGATCTTATTGAATTAGTCCCTAAACTCATGAACCATTTAAGAGCTTTATCCTTCAATGTTGCCGGAAACAATCTCAATTTTTTAGTTTTTAATAAGTAACCATAAGATCTAAAAACAATCTCAAATTCAAAGAGAAATGTTTCTGGATCCTTTGACCTTAGACCATGAAATTTTGGAAGAAAAGATGGAGGGATGTTCTTCATGTGCACACTACCATCAGTATCTTGAATGGGAAATCCGAGAGGATCTTCCTCATAATCTCCATCAATTTCTTCTACATTCTTTTCCATCTCCTTCTTCTACCTACAAAAGTGAAGCGTGATGTGGCTCTTACAACACCACGTGATCAAATGGGGGGTGGGTTGGTGTTGGAGATTTTTTTTTGTTTCTATGATTGAATGAAAACACTAATGCAATGCACTTTTGAAATAAAATATGCCTAATGCAATTAAATTTTTTTTTTTTTCAAAAAGTAAAAAGAAATGAATCAACTAGGGAAGAAAGCAATGCATGCTTTGACACCTCCCCGACAACGCTCTAAAAATTGACGAGCTTCAATATTGCAACAAAAATGTTGCAACTCCCAAGGCTACCGATTTTAATTATCAACCCGAGGTTCGTACAAACTTAAGAGGTATCGATACTATATGTGTGGCATACAATGTGTCCTTCATTTGTTGTCATGATGTAATGGAGTGCATGTACTGACGCCAAATCCTAAACTGATTGCAGAAATTAAATGTTTGAGATGGAAACTTACCCTATTGTAAGAAAGAAAGTACAAGGAAAGAGACTGAAATCAAATGCTAAAACACATTGTTTTCTAACTAACTTCTAAGAGTATTTTCTTCAAAATAATGCTAAGTTAAAATGTACACAATCCTACTATCCTAAGCATGAAGATTCAAACCTCAAACCTTCTATTGTTGTGCATGTAAATGAATAAAATAATTTTTTTTTTTTTTTTTTGTTTTTTTCATGTGAGAGTGTGAAAGCTAATCTCTTTTGGTGATGTGGTAGGTGGATTGGAGATGATGGTGGATGGTTGGAAGGCTTGGGAGACAAGTAGGGACCATTTTCTAGCTTCCTAGAGGATTTTGCCTCAATTCAGCCTCAAAACAGGCTTTCCTATAGGATTATATAGTGATTTCCTACATGATGTACTAAAAACCTACAGGATCCCCTCAAAACCTACAGGATACAACCGAGAGCAAAATGATGGATGTTGAAGGTGATGGAAATCTTAGGTAAGGTGGTTGGTGGATGGAATGAGTCAATGCAGTGCCTAATACCACTTCAAAACTCAAAACCAAAGTTGGGAGATGGATGGATTTGCTCAAAAAAACTTGGAGAAGTTTCCTTGTGAAATGATGAAATTGGTGAGGGTTTAATGACTAAGCAAATCAAATCCAAATTGGATGGAACAAATTTTTTTATTAACTAGGATGTCTTGGGTCCCTATTCCAAGTGGAATCACTAAAAAATACCTCTGTTAACCTATGTAAAAAAATAAATAAAAAACATTACTAGTCGAAAATCTAGAAATTCGAGAACTAGTGAGCTAGTAAATATAAAAATTTCCTAACCAAATCAAGTGAAAATTCAATGGGGAAATTTTTGTTATGAACTAGAATGTTGTTATGATCTAATGCAAGTGGAACCAACTCAATTGAAGCTTGTTAGCATTCTCTAAAAAATAGCAGAAATTTATTGTTCTTTGCTAAAAAGGAGGTCTAACAATCTAGATTTGGGAATAAGAAGACTAATCCAAGCAACTCAATGACTATTATGAACTTCCAAATATTTTCCAAGGATTAAGTAATGCTTGTGATCCTTCAAAAGAACTTATCAACCATTTAACTCAATCCTACAACAAGAAATCATTAATACTAAATGCAGAAATAGAAAGAAATAAAAACTAGAGATGCATGTGAATAAGCAATGAAAAAAAGGAAAGAAAATGATACAAAAGGGCTCTGAGGTTCCTAGGATGGCCAATCCCAAGGAAACTCAAAGACATATGGAGGAGAACAATATTTAGAAGCTAAACATGAAAACAATCTTCATTGTTTCATCAATACAATTACATCCCCGCAAAAATACAAGCTCTCTCCGCAATAACACTAATGAAAATCTCCCCCTAGAGGAAAATTTGACTTGGTACTTATACAAAATTATTAGGAATCATTCCCTATAAATGGAGGAATCTTTCCCCACCAAAATCCCTTGATTAGTGGATTTGGTCCCCAATACCAAGAATCTGCATTAAATGGTAAGGACCACATTCCTAGATTTTCTCAATCATTGGAGTTCCACAATCTATGCCATAATTCCATAATATCTTGTTGATTTATTATTTATTATTGATCCTCCTGTAGTAGGGAACAAGTCCCTAAATTATCTCCTCCTCCAAATCTTCATAATTTGCCTAATATTTTCATAATATTCCACAAAAATAAATAATATTAGGCACAAATATCCAATTATTCATAAATCTTCCTAATGAATATATTAAAGTTAAAAATAAACTATCTAATGTAGAAAGAGAGGTTTAATGCGCTGAAGGATGGTCATAGGCCTTAAATTATTGTTTAATTTAGAGGTATGAGCCTTAATTTATGTCTAATTTAGAGGTCCATCACTCTGCTTCCAGGTTCCTCTTACAGTCATCTATGAGCCCCAATGACCATGTCAGGAAGAGTTCATCCACATACAAAACTAGAATGAGCTGTCAATTAGTAAATGTTTGGATTGACATCAGTCTTGATGAATCCCATTTGCTGCAAGTAGTTGTCAATTCAACCATACCATGGCCTAAGAGTCTGTTTGGGCGTGTATAGTGCTCTCTTTAGTCTACACATGTGTGTGCCCTTCTCATGAGTCTTGAATCCCTTTGGTTTTTCGATGTATACCTCCTCCTCTGTCACCCCATTTAAGAATGTTGTCTTGACATCAATCCGTTGAATTAGCCATTCCATTTGTGTTGTTAGAGATATAAATGACCATATGGAAGTACATTTAGAAACTAGAACAAAGGTATCCTCATAATATATGCCTTCCCTCTATGCATATCCCTTTGCCACGTACCTAGCCTTGTACTTCTCCACGTTGTCGTCTGCAGCATACTTGATATTACAAATCCACCGAGAGACCATAACTAACCTATCCACAGGCCTTAGCACCACCTCCTAAATATCCTTTGTCATGATGGAGCTATACTCCTTCACCATGGCATCCTGCCACACCTGATGTTGTGTAGCTTCCTGATAGTTGGAAGGCTCAAAAACCTATTCCACCAAAGCCTGGTACCGATCTGATTGTTTGCATTCTCGCTTTCCTGTCTTAGGAGATCCAATAAACTCCTCTGCATCCCTCAACGTCTAATGAGCTTCTCTGTTAGTATGACCATTAGTGGTCAATGGTTCGATCAGTTCCTCATCCTACCTCTATTGTTATGTCTGCTATGAACTCATTATAAATTTTGTACTTTAGGTCTTACTCATACTAGTAACAATACTAGAACTTGTGACTATCCTTGTGATTGTTCCTACGACTACTCTTGTGGCTGCCCTTACTGTTGGACTAATGGAGCTTTTTCTAGCTCACTCTGATCACTTGATGGCATCTCACAAGATCTCTTGAAGGCTTCGTCCTCCATGAACTTCACGTTCTATCTCACAATAATCTTCCTATTGTTAGGAATATAGATTATGTATGCTTTTGAGGTTTTGTTATACACAACAAAGAACCCCTTCTTTGTAGTTTGATCGAACTTAGTGCATTTTCATCTAGCACATGGCAGTAAGCTACACTACCAAATATCTTGAAGTGACTAACCTTTGGCTTCTTCCCTGAAAATACCTCTTTTGGTGTTATCTTCCCCAATGCACTATGAGGAACCATGTTATGTATATGCACCATTGTGTTACATTCCTCTACCCATAAAAGATTAGGCATGTTGTGGTCATATAGCATAGCCCTTGTTGCCCCAAGTATGGGCTTTTTTTTTTGCTATGCTTCTTCATTTTGATATCAATTATATGGAGATGTCCACTCCCTCTTGATACCCTCCTTCACACAGAAGCTCGTGAAGTCATTTTTTGTGTAGTCCCCTCTATTATCCATTAGAAGCAACTTGATCCTCTTCCCTATCACATTTTTTAGTAGAGCTTTAAACTCCCAAAAATGACTGAAGACCTCATCCTTGGTCTTCAAGAAGTAGATCCAAGTCTTCCTAGAGTAGTCATTTATGAAGGTGATGAAGTACATGTACCCTCTAATAGATCTAGTGTACATAAGTCCACAAATATCTAAGTGTATACGCTGGAACACATTGTTTGGTCTATTGTCACTTCATGGGAATGGTGCCTTAGCATATTTCCCAAGTACGCAACCTCCACACACATCATCATGTTCCATGCTCAATTCTAGAACACCTGCCACTGACTCCCTAAGCACCCTAAGTGCTCCATGGTGTAAGTGTATCATTCTCGTATGCTATAACTCATTCAGTTCTCTCCCACTGCCATTGTTATCACTGTTGTTGTTGCTGCTAACTAGTGCCTTTGAAGAGTTGAGTCGCAATGTGTACAACTTATTGCTACAAACTCTAATTTACCTCACCTTCCTCCAGTTCTAATGTTTAATGTACACTTACTTCCCTACAAAATAAACATCATAACTCTTTTTTTGTAGCTCTGACACTGAAATTAGGTTCATGCCTAATCCAAGCACATGCAACACATTTGTAACACTAGTGCTTGCCCCTAAATCCCTCTAAATATCGATGGAACCTCTCTCAACTCGAGTACATTTACTCGTGTTTCCTATCCAGATATGGAATTCCATCTCCTCCTCCTTGTAGATGGAGAATTAGTCTTTAACTCCTGTCATGTGATTTGATGCATATATATAACATGCATCAAATATAATAAGAGAAATTGCATATTTGAATAATAATTTTTTTCTTTTCCATCTCTTTCATGTGGGATATCATCTCAAAGAAAAATGCAAGAATCAATGCTTTATAACCTAGCTCAGTATTCATAGAGTTAAATTCAATGTGTGACACCCAAAAGTAGAAGCGTGAATATCATATTCATGTTCCTTTCAACAATTAATATCACATATGCTCACCCATATGAGTGCCATGTGTTTCAAGTGCACCATAGAAGCAATATGGTTTTGTCAAGTTTAATTATAGCATATGGGGAGCCTCGTGACAAGCATCTAAGTCCAATTTAGAAACTAAAGCATATGCAATTTGTTAGAGCAAGTTCTAGATCATAGATTATTACAAATTGGTGTGTTATGGGTTCTACCTGATTCTTTGGCATATCCAGTGCAATCAAATTACCATTAAAACAATAAATGTTATTTCAAATAACAAACAAATTATTGTGAATCAACTTTTATTCATATATTTGACTAAAAGTTCAACGTCAAATTTGTTCCACATATCCAACAACCCTCAACCCTCTGGTGATTGTAAAATGTTATAACCTGGAAAAAGACAAGTGTAAAGTTCTTCCTCCTATGATCCAACAACACAACCAAGATGCTACATTGTTTACATGGAAGGTGGATTCATGGTATTAAGCAGAGGCTAGACAGAAGTGTGGTAATTTTCGATCGAAAAGGGGGAACATCAGAGAGGTGGAAAGATATGTGGAGATTCATGGAAGATTGTGGAGAAGTCATGTGGCTACTTCTGCTTCAAGGGTGTTGTATGCATTTAGTATGTGAAAAAGTATGATGTTTAGAAAAGCATTTGGTTATTATGATCTCTCTTCCACAATGTGTTCTTTGTGTTATGTATGCACATCGTACCATTGGATTTTTCTAAGAAAATGTCAGCAGAGGGTAATCATCCCTAAGAAACACATCATTTGTATGTTTACTTAGTCAATTTAGTAGTGGAATGAAGTTAATAGTGGTTGTGGGGAGGGTTTTTTTGGCATGCTCCTACCCATAATGAGCATATGGCATGTTATTATAATCTCAAGCAAAGGCCTCCAAAAGGACCCCCTTAAAGGAATCAGAGAAGGAAATGGACACATTTAATTATTAAAACAAAAATATAATTTTATGAATGAATAGAGGGTGGCCTATATAGTTCCCCTTTTGACTCTTTCAATAATGTAAGGAACTTATGACCCGCTCAATTATGAACAAGTAGATGGCATCCTACTTGTTCCCCATTTGATCCTATTAGGAAAATGCATTGTGATTGTCAATTTTTAACATAGAATATTGATTTTCTACCTAATTTAATAGCCAAAGATATGCTAGCACTTGTATAGTGATAGTTACTGGTAAATCTAATCATTTAATTCTTTCAATTTTTTTTTAATTACAATTTTTA
>APFE030484162.1:4426-20456 GCA_000404065.3 Pinus taeda
TTTTCTTTTACAAAAATAAATATTTTCTTTTCTTTCTTTTGACAAGCACAATGATTGCATCAATTCATGACATCATAATTATGAATACTTACACTTGTTACATTTTAACACTCCCTCTTAACTAGGGAGGTATTCATAATTTACAATAGGTAGAAGGACAATACTTCCATTGAAAAGTTCTCATAAGAAGATTCAGATTGGTAAGCCATCTCAAAGTTATTGCATTAACTTATATCAATGCATCTCAACATATCAACCAACATTTTCACATAGCAAGGCCTTAACTAACAACTATATCTCTCCACGAGATCATATCGCAATGCTAGCGAGACCAATGATTTATAGACACCTAAATCATTTGTCTCTCAAGGCACATACCCCATTCAGATGTTCATAAGGTATGTCCTATTATTATTTTTCATGTCTTGGAATATCACATCCTCAAGGAATTTCCTCTTCGACTACTCTTGCCTATTGGATGCCCTACCACATCCTCAAAGAGTATCAGAAACTATATGCTTACCCAATCCTCCATTCTTTCTCCATATTATGAAGACAAGAATGATGTCTATGTCTCCCTCTCAGCTAGGGAGGATATAATCATTCCTATAAAAAGGAATATACTCAAGCTCCCTCGTAACCAGGGACTTGTCCAAGCTTCCTCTTAACTAGGGACTTGTTTCCAACAACAACCCTCTGCTCTTTGGTGGAGATCATGGTACTATCAGATGCTTGTAGGGTTCCTCTTCCAAATGTCATGAACATCATATTCATAATCATGGAGCCTTCATCTTCTAGATCTTCTTTATAAGGCATCGACCATCCATCACTTTCCTTCAACAAACCATAGGGTTGAACCAATAGTCATGTCATCGTTTTCTTTATCAGAAAGTGATCTTCTAGTCCACATCTAGTTATTCTTCATACAACTACGTTTTCCAAGTCATGATTCTCTCAGGATCTTTCACCAAACACATGAGTACTAGTTGTAGGTAACTTTCTACAACCCTCTGTTGATAGTCCTGTTTCAACCCAACCCAGCCACATGATTTCAAAAATCAAAATGAACATCAAATCAAAGTTGCCTTTTTATGATGGCCCTTAATCATGACATCATCTTTATCACTTGCATATTCACAAGCTAATCATTATCGAGCTCGAAGATGGCTCCCTCTTGAACATTGGTAAATAGATATTACTAGGACACGATCATCAAACTATCTGCAACCTACTATCATCTCTGATATCATGATGTACATCAGCTTCCTTAGACTAAGTATCAAGGTAGCAACCCAATGGATTCATCATATCCTTATTTAAAGTGAAACTTCTCCATATAGTAGGATTGTGCAAAACTTAACAACATATCAAGTCTTTATCAATTTCATAGTCTTCAATTTTCATCGGAGCCTTTTGCGGAACATATCTCAGCTAGTCATCTAGCCTTGTTCTTCATTTCTAGGATGAGTTCCATTGTGCTACAACTTGAACCAGAAAGCTTCTTATGAGGCATGCTTAAAGACAATGATATCATCATAGTCATTCTTCCATGGTGAAGAACTCATTTTATGTCATCACAAAGGAGGATCCATAAATGATCCTTGCTTGCAGCAGAATATTCATATCAGCTAGTTGTTTGTTATATCAGGCTTATAAATTCTTTCGTATGTTGTCTTTAACTTTACCAGGCATCCACAGTTGCACAATTATATCATGAATCTATCAAGGATACAAGGGTCCTTACAGTTCCCTCATTTCATCATGCTTTTCAAAACATAAGATCTACCCATCCTCCTTCCTTTACTTCCTGTACCTACAGCGACAAGACAAGTACTCCCAAGAAAAGCATACAATAACAAAATCACAATATCAATCTATCAATCTAAGGTTACCATGAGACTTAAAGGTTGTACTTCTAGGGTTTTCAAGTGCCAACCCTAAACGAAGGGTCCCAACCTTATCCATGCCTACTTGACATGAGACCTAGATTGCATATAGACCCTAAGGACCAAGGGTTAGGGTTTCTATGAGGGAACAAGGTTAGGGTTTCTTTATGACTATGGTTTTACTAGTGTCAATAATTTTAACATACCTTATACAATCAATCAACCCTACTATAATTCATGTTGGACATTTAACAAAAATATGCCATACATACCTCATGATTACATACTTACAATGGCTTGCACTTTCGGATGTCATGGTTTCTTCATTGATTTTTCTTTCAAGGTGTTCATCAACTCGAGATAACCTTCTTCATTTTTTTTCCTTCTCCATCGTACTACAACTCCTTTCTTCTTTTTTATCAATGAGGCACAAATTTCAGAGAGTTGTCTGCAACAACATACCATTTACCTAATGATTTCTTGAAGTTTGCTCGATGTTAGTTGGTGAAACTTCTTTTCTTGTCAACAACAATATTACTTTCCCACGACGGAACAAAATTGAGGTAAACAGGGCCTTCCTTAAAAGAAAACATTATCACAACATTATGACCTTACTTACTGCCTCAATATTGTTGCTTTCTTCAATACCAACAAACTACTCTTCCTCACAAATCTTACAGGACTGACAACTACAGATGCAATAATTCTTCTTATGCCCAAGCATTTTCCACAAAGCATTAACTATTCAAAAACAGTCTACTACTTTATAATGTCACTGTCACAAAGATGTGACTTCACCTTTCTACCTATAGCTTCCATTCCTTTTCAACATGACCTTATATAGACCCTTATTCATTGATTGCCATTGTAACTCTTTGCAAAATCTCAACAGGTCAGCTCAAATGATATGAGTAGTTTCAATTGTGTGTGTGTGTGTGTGTGTGTGTGTGTGTTGATCACATTACTGTAGAAGGCACAAAATATGGATCTTATACCAAAGAGACCTATACTATCTCCATAGGTCAGCGAATGATTGTGACTGATGTTAGATGAATACTCTTTTTTTCTTAAGGCATAGATTCCCTTTTCATATATATTCCTTTTTACTTTCAAATGCCCAGGGCTTATGAAGAAGCTTGTAACCAATTTCTACACGAGGTCTTGGCTCCTTGTCTCAAGAGTAACTGTAACTTTTTAGATCATATCTATTTTGAGACTATACCAAAAACCTTTTATCAATACTTCATATGCATAGGAGAAAGGCGAGTCTTTTGAAGCTTAGAATTTTGGTTCTGAAATAATACTTATGTATAGGAAAAATACCACACAGCTTGTACTTCAGAATTTTGGGCTACTTATATAAATTTATGCTGCTTTCATACATAAAGTGATGCCACAAAAATTTTGGACTTTATTCTAAGGCATAGAGAGGACTTTGTATTGATGAGATTCACTTTGACAGTGAGACTATTCTTCAAATTTATCCCTTCAATAAAATCTACCTTGGACTAATGATTTGCCCAGGTGAAAAGAATTTTGATACTTCTTCTATAGCATACGTCTGCTCAGAACCATACCATAGATGATTTTGTTTCTTTCAAAGGCTTCTAGATAGGCTTTTGACACCTTCTAATACCCAAAACAGAAATAGGATATACATTCTAGAGATAGCTTAAGAGGTGTGGAGGATTTTATATACTTTGATAAGGTACTTTTGATTTTCGCTCTTATACCAGAGAATGTATATTCCTTTGATGGGATTGTTCATCCTTTTGATTCATAGAAACAGAGCTATTTATGACTTCGATCTCCTTTGGATAGGTTTGTGGTTTATAATCATAGATTAGTGCTAATGGAGAAGCCCAAAAAAGTTCGATCTTCTTGCCAATGAGAGAGGTCTTGAGAGGGATTCTTCTTTACCAAATCGGTTTCTTGAAAACTTAGATTAAGTTTCCTTCAAACCATCTTAAAACTTTGTATAGTAGAGAGTGGACCTATCTTTGCAATTACGGCTTGATAATTTGCCTAGAAATCTGTCTTAGTTTCCTCCATAGATTTGGCTTAGGGTAACTAGTTTTCTTGAGATGGATTGAAGCCAAACTTGATCTTCTTTCTGCCCTCTATTCAAAGCCTTATCCCTAATACCATGTTGAAAAATCTAGGGCATTCATTAGGGTTAGTTTATTACATGATTTCTCTTTAACATTAACATTTACTTGAGATATATTATCACTTGATCATCATCATCATTATTTCTTTTCATGATAAAAATAAATGCCAACAAGAAGATCACAATGAAAACAAAGAGAGACACAGGAAATAGGCTCCAAGACAGGCAAAAACCCCTCCAAAGGGGGACAACCCAAAGACCTCCTTATTATAGAATTTTCAATGAAGACTTCCAAGACCAAGACACTAGACCATCCACCAAGAGACCAGGCCAGCCACCCACACAAAATATGTTCCTTCTCAATTTCTGATCGGAGGCAATCTGTCCTTCCACAGAGAATTCAGCTACCAAAGAGAATTAGAGAAATTTTGAGGTCTAAAATAGGTTTGTTGTCACTACTACAACACCCTACAAAATTTCACTACATTCGAATTTTGGAACCTACTATCACCATCTCCTTTATCATCAAGTGCCATCTCATGTTATTCTATGTTCTCAAGTGTCGTCGCATTGGTTAGAACATCTTTAGGTGCATTTCATGGTCGTGAAATCTTTGTTGTTGTAAACCAACACTTTTGGGTCATAGTCATACACACTTCACTCATTGTACTTGGGAAATGTGTACAAAGTCACGTTTTGATGTATTTATCATTGTTCAAGATTGTCTAAGTTTTCTCAACGAGTTGGTATGTGTAACCATGGTTTTATGTCTAAACTCATCTTGTTCACCTCTTGTCCTATCATCCTCACTTAGACAAATTTTGGTCTCAAAGCGAACCCATTAAGGCCAAGAGCGCATGAGCACACTTTAAAGCCTTGATCAGGAATCCTTCATTGTTTGGAAGTGTGCCATACACCCTCCAAGAGTGTAGTGTGCACTCCTTAAGCACTTTACCCTTCCTTGTTCCAAACAGCGCCCTTCAAGAGACTGAGTCTTTCTTGGAGCGCACTTCTTCGACACGAAGAAGTGCCGCCTCCTTGAGCACATGAGTGCACCCTAAAGGCCTTAAGCTCAACACTTCATCCTTCCACATTGTGCCATGTGCCCTCTTGGACCCTTTGAGCACATGACCACACTCCGAAGGCATGACTCATCAGCATTTAGGCTTGCACCATGCGCCCTCCTAGGCCTCTTGAGCACATCCTGAAGGCTTGAAGCCTTTCCCTTTCAGCCTTCAGGAGTGTGCCCTACGCCCTCCTTCTCTCCCTTGAGCGCACATCGCACTTGGGAATCATAAAGCCTCCTCCTTTATCCTTCAGACTTGCACCATGCGCCCTGTCTTGATTTCCTTTCTCCCTTGAGCGCATGGGCAGATGTTGAAGTCGTGAAGCTTTCCCTCTTTAGCCCATCAGCCCTTCAAAGTGTGCCAATGCGCCCAGAAGCTCTCCTTATCCCTTTTAAGTGCACTGAAAAGGAATGAACATAAAATCTGCATAAAACATGCTAGAATATGAGATTTTCAGGCTGATGGTTGTTTGTCATGAGTGATTACAGTTACAAGTTTTCCAAAAATGACGTGGAAATCACACGAGGGAGATTGGGCAAATAATGCAATCAAGGGAAGAACCAAAGAACAAAGAACATAGTGAAAGCTTGATGATTGAAGCACCCTAAAGACTCCAAGATCAAACACCCTTTGGAGGGTGAAGGCATCAATGATGAGAGGCAGTGTGAAGAACGAGTACAAGAATGGCAGCCATGTCACCACTGAAGAAGGTCCATGTCATTAGTCAATATTAGTCCTGGTCACCAAGGATAGTGACACACCATGTCTTCATCATATGATGATGTGGAAAGGACATTTGTGCTTCTCTCTCATACTGACAATTAAAGCAAAGGCATATGTAATCTAATATTATTTTATTATTTCCATTATTATTTTATAATATCCTTAGGAGGCCCATTTTAGACCTCAAAATTTCTCTAATGAGAGATAAACAAAAAATCTAATAATAAAACAATCTTCTATATTCGATGTCCTTCTTCCTCCTTTTCACACTTCTATTATGCCTCAGATATTCTTGAGAAAGTTGAATGCACAAGTATGTCTTTCGAGGACAAATTCCTCTCTGATATATAGTCATTTAAGTGGGCCCTCAAGTCTCTTCTAGGTCGACCCTTAGGGCTAGCCGACCCGATCTCTTGGGTAGTCTCTAAACATTTTTATGACAAAAAATATGTTTCTTTACTTTGATACAAGAGCCCGTATGTGGGTTTTACATTATAACTTTGACTTTGACTCCCTAGAGCACTCAATGGGTGCAGAACCTAGGACCAAAACCATGGGCAAGAAACCCATGTATAGATAATTTTTCTTTCACAAAAATAAATATATATATTTTTTATTTTGATAAGTACGGT
This sequence comes from Pinus taeda, assembly GCA_000404065.3. Taxonomy (NCBI): domain Eukaryota; kingdom Viridiplantae; phylum Streptophyta; class Pinopsida; order Pinales; family Pinaceae; genus Pinus; species Pinus taeda. The sequence goes on from APFE030484162.1 coordinate 10,845, forward strand.
GATTACATTAATTCATGATATCATAATTATGAAGACCAACACTAGTTACATTTCAATAGAAGGGTGGGGATGCAAGTCAGTATTAGCAAGACAAAAGTGGTGGTTTTCTCTAACAAAAGAAAACATAGTCAACATAAGTTCTAATTTGAAGGAAATACGCTTGAAGAAGTTGCAAATTACAAATACCTCAGAATGGACTTCAATAGAAATCTAAGTTGGGAAGGTTGCAGGAAAAAAAATAACTTTGGGAGGTTCGAAAGAACTCTATGATTTTCAAAACAGGTGCAAACACCTAGAGTTATGGGAATGAAAGACCACTCAAACCCTTTTTGGGATTTGAGTGATTCCAATGGTTCTATATGGATGTGAATTGTGGCCCAGTAGTACATCTGACTTGCAGCGGAAGCAAAATGAGAAAATCCATAAATGTTTGATTACAAGTAAGTTCAAAAACAAAAGTTCAGTTCCCTATGATATCTTGCTAAGTGAAGTGGGTGCTACTCCCATTGAAGCAACTACTATGGTGCAACGCATAATATATTTTTAAACAAAATGATTAAATGGAAAAGGGAAGATGGCCTAAGGTTGTCTTCAATGACATATTTTGTAAAATAAAGAAAACTTGTATGATTTAAAATAACAAATTGTTTAGTAAATGGGGCATTCACTTGAAAATGTGCCCTCGTAAATAGTAAAGAGATAAATACTTTTCTTGTGGATAAGTTCCACAAGCATACTTGGGATAAAGAACTAGGGAGAAAGAAAAAGTAATATATTTAAGATTTTAATCCCACATGTAATCATCATCAAAAAGCATACATAGGGGCCAATATTTCATGGAGAGCCAAAATTCTATTTGCTCAGGTAAGAACTAACTCTCATCAACTCCGGTGTGAAATAAGGCATTGAAAAAGGCCAAAAGAAGTTTGGGGAGAAAAAGTGTGTATTTTTTGCACCATTGGAAAAGTGGAAACATAAAAGCATTTCATTTTAGAATGTGCGGCCTTCAAAGACAATAGGTACAATTTTGTAAATATCTTGAGAGCTAGCCCTTGGGATAATTTATTCAACAAGGGGACTGTTGAGAAATTAGGAGCATTGATTCTCACATTTCATAGGAAAAGGACTGAATGCAGAAATCAGATGGCGAGGCAGTTTGTCCTATAGGTTATCTTTAACTTCATGGACATTAAAAAAAAATCTTCTTCTTCTATAACCCTCTCCAAATATTAAGTGCTTATGCTTACGTTTATCCCCACTCACAACTCAGAGCTCTATTCGACAACCATGGATTCCATCCCAAATGTCCATAGAACGAACGTATAGATGTACTTTCCACTTACAATACAAAAATCAATCCAATGATTCTAAGAACCAAATTATATATAAACTATAAGAAGCATTTCAAGAGCAATAGTCAATGAGACATGTCAGACTTGCAATAGCAAAAACATACAACAACAAAAAAAATCGTTCAAAAGGTAATATTCCTAATTAAAATGATTTTCTAGATATATATGTATATATTACTACAAACCATTCATTTATTAATATCAATTTTGTTATATTTAGTTTTCATATATCAATACAAAAATAGTTTATTACTTTTTTCAGGAAGATTATGAAAATCCCAAATGATCAATTAACTGATATATGAAACATGTCAGTAGGAATGTTCAAAAAAATGTACAAGGAGATGGTCAAAGAAATGGACATAATTTCATCACAGGAGGAACCATCTCAACAACAACATGCTTCAAATGTATGTAATCATGATTGACTTTGTACATATAAAAAAAATAATTTAGCATTAAATATTAATTTTCAAGTATTTTCTTACAGAAAATAAAACAAAATGGAATTCATTCAACACGTAAAACATGACTACAAAGAAGAAAATGGTTGATTTTAAAGTTTCTAAGTAATTGTTAATATTTCGTTATAACAACTGAAGGTTTCATTTTTGTATATTTTAAACTTTTTTTTACAGCAACCACCCTTGAATGTCTTCAAATAGGTGCTAACATACAAAGAAGATCCATCAAAAGAATTGATTGACATTGCGTTAAATATGGGTTGTGAGTATATGTTGGCATATCAAAAATTAATTGTGGAATTTTTAAGTATTTATATTTTTTTACTTCTATGAGTTTATAAGTGATGGAACAAAAAAATCCTTTATATTAAATCTATGATATATAATGGGGTTTAAAACATGCAGGAAACAAAGTATGGAACTATGCTAGCAGAATATTTGTTGTAACAAGGCATGAGACTTGGTTTTGAAACCTTGTGCATAGTTTATGAGTCACTTCTTTCTATGGTACATCGTTATTCGATTTACATTGATGTATATTATTTATTTCAATTTTCATTATTCTCACCAATGTAGATACACTCATTACACATTGTTTTTATGTTTGCAGATGGAACAAGATCAAGAATCTAAAACAATCGATGCAATCAACGAAGCATTCCTCCAAATAACCCAAGTCATGGAAGTAGTTCAAGCACTGACAACAGTTCCAACGAAGAATGATGATATATTCAAATATCAATGCAACCTATTGTATTTTTTGAAATAATTGTCTGTAAAAACCAGACATTTTGTTTAATGTAATGGACATAGTGTCACAATTGAAAGACAAGGGGTTACCAATAGCAATCCCCTTTTGTATGACAAAGTGCGTCTTATTGATATATAATCAAAATACATTTTAATTTATTATATTTTCTTATCTAATGTTGTTGTGAAATGTTACACCACTGATTAAATATATGGATAATTAAAAATTATAATGAAGAGATGAGAAACTTGATAATATAATAAATTAATCCAAACATCATATACAAATGCACTAATCAAATTTTAATTTATATAAACCTCATAGTTTTGTAAAAAAAAATCTGCTTTCATCAACCTCCAACACTGCTCTAGATGAGCTAAGGAACAATTCATCATCATTTACATGTTCTATAATTTTTATTTTCTTAGAACGTGATCCGAACTTATGCGGGAATGCAACAAAATATAGATATAAACATAAACACAAAGATGCAGCAAGAATAAAACTTCATTTCATTAATATCAAAGAACTAAAATATGCTTACATACAAAATGGAAATAAACTAGCTCGAGCGATCGTAGCTTATCTTTGAGAAGAGATGTGGTAGCTACATGCCTCTGAACTATGTTACAATGAGGTTCAAAGGCATACTTATTATTGAAAAATAATGGAAAACCCTATGCATCCAAAAACCTAACCCTAGGAGATGAAGTGTCGAAACTATGGGCCGCGTTTGGATGAATTGGTACATCAACTTCTGGGGGTCGTAAATTTGGCATACGATCTCCATTTGACACGCATAATACCTTGTTTGAAAGATCTATCCGTGGAATACAACTTTTGAATGCAAACATAAGTCAAGGGATCATGTTTTCCCATTTTTCCCAAAAAAATGTCGTTTATGACCTCAAAACGACTCCAGAAGTTCAGGACACGAAGCATTATAAAAAATAGTAGATTGTGCTACAATTAAGGAAACTGAAAAATTGAAAGAGATAGCGGTGTTGGTTCAGGTGGAATAGGCATGTGGCCACCAATATGCACCTAGATCAGTCCTCCCCCCTTAGGAAGCAATGGTCCCCATTGCGTTGAGTGCCTCCATGAGATGGGGAAACTTCTGCTGAACTTGGTCCTTGGTGAGTCACTCACCTTGGTGCAGGAGTTGGTCAGATTTGACAACCCAATATAGTTGGATCTTCTGCTAGTGAGTGTTCTTCATCTGTGTGTCCATGATCCGATTAGTTGTGGCATGTTCCATGCAGTATAGGTTTAACTCTGTTTGTGTGAGTTGTTCTGCAATGTCTAATGTGTCCAGTAATCGTGGAAAGTATGGTCGAAAGCATTCCACATTTAACATTGGGTCCATGCCAAGTAATGGGGGAATGTTGATTGTCTCTCACAACCTTGGTAATGATGTAAGGCCCATATCGAAGTGGTTTAAGCTTCTAATGGCCTTTGGTAAGGTGTTTTTTCTATAAATGCAACCAAACTTTGTCGCCCACTTGAAACTTCTATGGCACACAATGTTGATCATGTCACTACTTTTACTTGGCATTTGACTTCACCATGTAGTGAACCTATTGGCAGATGTGTTGGATGCGTTCAATAAATCTGGGTGCTTTATCAGCCTCAGACAATACATGTGTGGATTATGTTTGTGTAGTCAAGACATGGCAACATTAATCGCACACAATGGTTGAAATCCTAGACCCACTTGAAAGGGAGTACGACCACTCGAGCTATGGAGAGCTCTATAATAACTGTGTTGCACATAGGCAAGACTCTCATCCCAGGTTAGTGGATGCTTAGAGTTATACATGTGGAGTATTTTCACTATAATCTTATTGATGACCTCCGTTTGGCCATTAGTCTGGGGATGGAATGCAATCGACTTGGTGAGCTTGGTGACCAATAGTGTCCAGAGGCTTGACTAGAATGTGCTCAGGAACCTAATATAACGATCTGATATAATGGTTTGCGGTGTTGTCACATACTGCAAAATATGTTTTCAGTTGTCAAAAGAGTGCAAAAAAGCAAAGAAGTTTGCAGTCATCTCCCAAGCCTCAAAGGGACTCAAAATCTAAATCAAACCCTCTCCATTGGAAGGTGCTCTAAACAAGCTTTCCAACGATATGTGGAAGTCCAAAAATGGGCTTCTAGATCAAAAGTTATGTTCTTCTAAAGTTCAAAGATTAAAGCCGCAAGGAAAGAAGGATTGTCAGAAGTATGATATAGGAGGTCTCGCGAACTGGCATATCAGCGCATCAAATATCAGATCTTTGATATATCGAAGGTCCAGCAGCGTAGAATATTGGATATCGCAATCGGAGGACATAAACAGTCAGGCATATCGGCAATCGACAATCACAAATCAGAATTACAAGCACATCAGTGTATCGCATGTCAAAGGTGCGACATTGGCACATCACAACATCAAGTAGATTGGCACATCGGTGATCGGAGGATTGCAAGTCTTGAATGCGTGAACCTTGAACAAGTGCCAATAATGTAAAATTTTCGGGGGACCCAAAAATAAATTTGTAAAGGATTTCCCTGCAAAACCAAGGGCAAACAGGCCCTTTTCTCTCTCCTCCAGTAGGACGCGTGGTAGCTTCTGGTTGGTCTCGATAAGCATGATGTGGCAGTACAGAGTGCCACGTGGCATTCTATTTTGGCATTTTAAGGGGACCTCTGGGGGCATATCCGGGGACACGTGCCACCACTCGGGAAGTGCCATGTGGCAGCAATGGCATCACATCAGTAATCGCATATCGGAGGTTGATGGATATCGGCACATTACAGTAGTGCATACTTCAAAGTCACAAATAAAGGGGCTCTGATATAGGGTTGGAACACAATCGCGAGAAGAGTCAAAGAACCAAAGGCACGAGGCTAGGGATAAATGAAGAGGGCTATCGGCGATCGAAGATACGAGCATGTCACAACTCCCAAAGTAAAACCCCGATTGGAAATGGCCGATAAGGGGGCTCTGATATTCAACCAACACATGGTCGCTAAAGGAAATTAAAAGGGGCATTATGTAGTTTACAACGAAAAAAGGCCCCCAAACAGGAACAAAAGGGCCATGGCGCCCTAAGGCTAAGCACCTGGCCATATGAAGAGAAACGCAAAAATGGGTTAAAACAAAGGGGGCCAAAGGATCCCGGAACTCACCTGTTCTGCAATGTTTTTAAGTATAAAGTGCCAATAATGAGAATCTTCGATGTAGCGATATGGCAATGTTATTGGGTGCATCCGACCCCGAGATTGTTATTCAAGAAGTTTAGAGGGATGGATGAGTGCGCAGCTTTGATTCTCGAGTAGCGCAGAGGTCATCACCATTGATCGCTCCCAACTCCAGAAAATGGGAAATTCATTCACTTCAGGCGGAAAGCGATAGGGAGACTGGCCAAGTAACATAAAGAGGCACCTTGTGGAAAATATGTGCCTTGATCAAAGGCCATCGGAGGAAGTGGCGTGGAGATATTTTGGCTATAGCCACCATTCAGTTTTTTCCCATGTTTTGTATTTTGTTATTCTGCTATGAATGTATTTTAAAGAAGGAATCATTATGTTGCAATCATTTGAGCTGGAGCTCAGGCCAAGATATTTTGTAATAGTTTTACAAAGCTTTTTGTCTCCTTAAAAAAAGGAGGAAAAATCACTAAAGAGAATTTCCAGAATTGTGCAAGAAAGCGGCTCGAATTTCGTGGTTCCACATTGGTTCTATTTGTCTGTTCATGAGAGTTTTGAGCGATAAGTGTTGAATGTATATGGGCTGGTGATTTGCAACGATCTTCGAGGATTAATGAAACTATTATGTTGATTCCTATCAAAGCAATAAGCAGTATGTTTTCCTCTTTGTATTTCACTTCATGTATGTTTTTCTTCTCCTAAAATTGTGTAAAGAAGTTGCAAGTTTCACTCTCTCATTGTTATATGTATGCTGCTGAGGAGTAATAGTCCCTGTGTTATTGAAAGATTTACAAGATTTATTTGATAGATTATAGTACCTTTATGATCACAATTTTACTTTTGGTAATCAGTGACAAGTGTGTCCATGAGATATAGAGTATGAAATCTTAATTTGCGCCCCACAATTTCTACCAATTCACCTCCTCATTCTTTGATACTTATGTTGGAGCTTGATGCTCAGGATTTTGCTTTGTACCCAGCCCTCTGCATCGAATTCCCTTCTTTCCGTTCTCCTCTTCATGTTATTACAACGCCAAATAGTAAAGGCTGCTTGTTGTTGTGTGTCGGCCACCAGAATCAGTCATTTCTCTTTGAGATTAACAAGATCTACTGACTGTGTATTCAGATCCATGTATTTTCTTGAGTCCACCTTAATGAAAGACACTTGAACCAAACCCCCTTTATTATATTTTTCAAACCAACTAACAATTGGAGTGCAGCAGAAACCCCTACTCATAATATTCAAATCACTTCTCTCTTAATATGTCCTAGGAACTAGTCTACAATCAACCCAGAGGCTGTCTCTAGGAGGCTTCCATATTTCTTAAAGCACTTGTGCACCAGATGATAGAAAAAGCTACAAAATATTTTTAGCGTCGTTGTCGGGGAACGGATTAGAGAATTCTCCCCCTAGGTACAATAAATCCTTTACATTCCCTTTGTCAAGTGAGCAAGGGAAGTGTGGGTTGAAGATCTCTCACCTTGGCCACTCCACTGTCTCAATTTCATTATAAACACCCTAGCAACTCCATTGTCCATATTTTTATTTGATCATTTTGGCTTATGAGAGGCCCCATACCTGCTCAGATACATCTCAGCAAAGAACACCACTTGTATCTGACCCAGAGAGAATCATATTCATAAGGATTAGGAAGGAAAAAACCCAAATATTGGTGCTATTGTCGCTTCATTTCCTGAAACATCCTCATCCAGCTCATAGAATGCCATAATTCATTACTCTGATTTTCCTCCCAAAGTTTTGGTATATCCTTCAAAAAGTGATTATCTAATCAACACTGCGTCCCTATAGGTCAAAGAAGAAGAAGTCTCAGTCAACACCCCTTTTCTCTCATTTCCTCTCCCTGAAGTTGAGCAAGTAAAAGATATACTCCAAAGTAGCCCTATCCACAGTGTGAACAGTTTCTCATTCTACAATTAGGCAGTTGTCTCACAATTGGTCATACTTCAAAGACCCCCAATAAATCACACACCACCACCTCTGATCCAGATGGTTGTCTCAGGTTTCTTGTTGAACAAATATGCTCCCTTAGACTTGCGTCAACCTCTAAATGCTATGCCATAGAACTATCTCAAGCTCCTGCCTAGGTTTAATAAAGAATCTAACATATCGGCATGGAGACACTGAAATTTTTTGTGCCTTTGTAGAAAATTTGAATGTTGAGCACCAGGAAATAGTGTTGAGGATTTTCATCCAATCTTTGGATGGGGAAGTCAAGAAATGGTTGAAATCCTTATCGAATGATTATATTACCACTTAGGAAGAAATGGAGAAATCCTTTTTGCATAAATGGGGAGAGAAGAGAGACCATGGATACATTCTTACTGAGTTTAATGCTATGAATAAGAATTCATATGAGGATATCTCAACTTTTATAAAAAGGTTTAATAAATTGTACAATAATCTACCTGTTGAGAATAAAATTCCACAGGTCGCTGCCCGAGTAGTTTTTGTTGGGACCTTTGAACAAAGTTTGGCTTCACACTTATAGAGAGGAAGTCTCATTCCTTATACTAGATTCAATCTTATGTTCTCGAGGTAGAAGTAAATTTTACCTCAACCAGGAAGTCAAGAGGCAGATCTCACCCCGGAGAGAAGAAAAATGGAAAAAAGGAGGCAACTTCCTCAAGTCAAGGAAGAGAATTTCAAGAACAGATAATAGAGGAGATGGATAAGCTAATAAAGAACTTATCAAACAAATTTACCAAAATGGAGATGGAAAATAAAAGCCTTCAACGACAGAACTTTATGGCTGATAATTGAGATTTCAATCCCCAATACAGAAGGCCTCCCCTACAGTTACTACAAAGGGAGTAGAAAGAGCAACAAGATCACATTCATACTCCACTATATATAGAAGATGATCTAGAAGAACAAACACCAGATGCAAATGAAGTTCAGGGGAACTTGTATTCCTCTTTCTCTGATGAAGAACAAGAACTCTAAACATATGAAGAAGAGGAGGAGATTGATGCAACGTTGAATGACGACTAGATCGATGGCTACTGTAAGCAGTTTGTTGATTTCATGCAGGCTCAATTGCACAAGAAATATGATCTGCGTTCATCTAGAAAGAGGTCGAGGGGGCAAGGTTAAAATGAAGGTATGTCCTCCCTAGAGCCTCCTATGTTAACCGATAAGGGAAAAGGGCTTTTAGAGACGATTATTCAAAAGAAGAAGGGGTCCTCAGACCCAAAATTCCATAAGCCTAAAGCCCTCCAAGAAGAGAAAGCACCTCCCCCTTCAAATGCCATCTATTAAAAGGAAAAGGAGTTGGTAGGAGCTACCACTACAGAAAAAGGCCCTGCCATCTTTAATCTTCAAAAAGAGCTTGAGAAAGTCAAGATCTCGGTCTTGTTATTGGAACTCCTAAAACAACCCACCTATAAGGCCCAAGTTTCTTAATTCATGTTTCCATCTGCTTCAGGCCAACCTTCTGAAAATTTAAACCTCCAAGAAGAAAGGCCAATGGTCGTCTTTGGACCTGATGTTGAAGAATAAGACCCCTTCACACCGCCTTTCTATGTCACTCTAGTGGTCCATGACCTCCTACTCCATAATTGTATGTTGGACTCAGGCGCTTCTCACAATTTAATGCCACTATTATTAATGGAGCAACTAGGCCTAGATATAACCAGACCTTACAAAGACCTCTACTCTTTTGACTCTAAAAGGGTAAGGTGTTTGGGTGTGATAAAGGACTTGGTGGTGAATTTGGCCCAAATCCCAATGAAAAGTGTAGTGATGGACATTGTAGTAGCTGATATCCCTACAAGGTTCGCTATGCTTTTGTCTAGATCTTGAGCATCAAAGATTGGAGGTTCCATCAAA
>APFE030484167.1:0-10868 GCA_000404065.3 Pinus taeda
CCAAGTCCTCATCATCGACAGTCACCCCCACACTTCCCAGCTCATCCCGGCATTGGGTGAACTTCGTGAGATACTGGGGCATACTGTCTCCATTCTCACACTTAATGTTTTTGAGTTTTATCCTTGAGTGCCATTCCACCAGTTCAAAACTCAACCGCTTCTGATCTAAAATTCGTGAGAACGAAGTATTTCTCGTACAGAGATTGACTGTATGGGCATTCACCGGATATCTCACCTTCCAAAAGAAGGATGAATCCAGAGGCTACCTGGCCCAATTACAGACTCTGCCTCAAGAAATAAAATGTAAACACTTTCTGAATAATAGATCTGATGATCAATCCTCGCTTTGATATCCTGTAGAACTTTTTCTACAAATCAACCAGCTATGATACCATGTAGAACATGTTCTACAAATCAAAGAGCTCTGATACCATATAGAAATTTTGAATAATATGACACTTCTTCACAGAGATTATACTGATTATACACTATTTGCGGAATCATGCATAATACATAACCTCCTCTACGTTGATCATCAATTTACGGAATTAAAACATCAATCGCATACGCACATTGAAACATCAATCACACATACCAACACAGTATGTACCCAGGGAAAGCATACAGCTGAAAACCCCCAACTATCTATATATTATATTGATTGAGAACATGTAACAATACATAGTACAATACTCCTCACAAGTACTCAGTACTATCTCCACTTGTTACACACAAACTAGCTCAGATCTGAAACAAGTCACAGGTCCAAATCTCCTCCGCTGCTTGCCTGCCTCCACTGCGCAATCCTGCATGAGAATACTGATGAATGAATGATCCAAATTTGTATTTGCCTTGGATATACCATGCAATCCTCATTGGCAATACTCAATCCATTGATTGTGCAAATCACATGCACAACTATAGTCACAACTGACAGTTGTCTTGCCCTTTCACTCACCTCTAACACTTGTCTCCATTGAACTGTCCATGCACTGAGTTAACTGATGTATTCTTTAGTTGATTTATGAGTTAATAATTAGTGAATTAATTAATAACTAATTCACACCACTCGTCACTAGTGTATTTGTTAGTTAGACTAAATACAACTAGTTCAACTAAGTCAAACTGAACACAACTCCATCAACTCCTCAATCAACTCCACCAAATATTATTAAGAGCTAATAATATTCGATTGTTCTATTTTTAGCCTGGTAGTCTAAAAATAGACTCTGTCCATATGTCTAAAATTAGAAGTCCATCTATTTTTACCAACATGACCAATCATCCATAAATAGCATCCCGCAACTCATAGACCATGATCCATATGTCTAAAAATAGACATAGTCTAAAAATAGCCTTTGCGCCAAAAATACCCTGCGGGACCACTTAGTGAAGGCGGCTTCTTTTCACTAAGCTCCATCATCTTGTTGCATTTTCAACATGTTGAATGATAATGTTAACATGCCAACACCATCACAACCGCCAACATTAAACATAATTTCCAGCAAAATATATAACACGCCATTTTTAAAATGCGGGTTGGTGGGGTTAGAACCCCCAACTTCCTGCGACCATCCTTATCATTCTAAGCAAAGCACCAACAACATTTGTTGGTAAGTCTGCCGCCACAAATTTATATAAACTCGTTTTTTCATTCGACAAGTGAGGAAGAGCGGAGTTCCGATCAGCAGAACCATGAGTTGTAGGAGGGTGGAACCATGAATGAGAATCCATAAGAGGCCGAGAAAGATTTTCCTGAGGGAAAAAGATGCCAATGACAAAATTTGAGAAGTGGATAGTGATTTTTGCATGTTTTCTTGCTAGGAGTCCAACCATGTAGTTAGAATCTCCATTTGAGCATTGAAAATGTAGGTGTCCAGCGACAAGGAATCTTTAGAGAATCTTGAAGAATCTTTAGATTCCCTTAGAGGTAGATTTTTTCTAGCGCTAGAATGATACTGACTTTATAGTCATTTTTATCAGAATTTTAGATGGAGCGCAGTGCTGTGCTCAGAATATTCATCCGAGTAGTGGATTTTTTGGCCATCTTCAGGAAGGAATCTTTGGGGGGAATCTTCAAGATTCACAAGAGTCCAAAATTTGATGGTGTCAGAATTGGACAAGTTTATAGTCAATTTTACACCACTCATCGCCAGGAATTCAATGGTGTAGTCCATTTCATCAGCTGAGATTTGCATTTTTTTGCCATGTTCGAAATTGGAGGTACATGATGCAGTTATGCCATGTCTTTATTCTTGATTTGCTGAGATGATGTATTTATTGTTGAGATCCTTGATTACCATTATGTTGAGGGATACTTGTAGCCACATTATGCGAGATTTGTTTAGCTTGTCATGCTAAAGGAGGACCCATTTGAGTGAGAGTTCCTGTAGGGAGAAGGTCTCATGGAGAGACATGCCACTCAGGTTGAGGGTATTTGTCCTTGTAATGACAAAGAACATGTCATGTACACCATCATCATTTGCAAAATTCAACAAAGCGGCCTCCACACTCTTGACACCAGGCCCAGAGACATAACCCACATTGGGTGAACTCCATTATCAATGTGTTTGTGTTCATTGATTTAACGATTGTTGTTATGTTTTATCTTCCTTAAAGTGTGCATGTGTGGTTGTTCAATACTCTTTCGTATGCAATTAGGTTAACATCATAGAAGTAAAAGATCTTGGATAATTCCAGTAGCTGAAGAGAGCCTGATCATTCAATGGCACCTATAACCAATATGTCTGTTGAAAACAAAACATACTGCCCATGGAGCTTTATAACAAAAGTTGTTGTGGTATTTACAATGATCATTGTTGAAACATGACAATCATATTGTTTATTAGAGCTTTATAACACAACTCATTATGGTATTTACAATATTAACCACATATACTTATACACATTTGCTTCAACCAAAAAATAACTATACTGCCTATGGAGCTTTATAAATCCAGCTCGACACAATATTTACAATAATACACACATATACACATATGCACATATGCTCAACCAACAAATAGAAAGCATGTGATGCCTGCATCTGCAACAAGGGAATCCAGAGGCTCACACCTCCACCCTCAAAGTAATACTAAGATTCACCTCCTTCCAAGTTAGTCCAGAATCCATAGATTACAATCATTAGTTACATAAAAAGGTGGCTTATCCCTCCATTCTAGAAAATGGCTATGAAATGGAGACCTCGGATGGAGAAATGGATAGCACCACTGCGTCCGTGGCATTGGGAGGGGCATAAACCATATAAAATTTGCCCAATTTAGACAAAATGCACTATCGGCCCTCCTGTAAGATCTCCTGCCTCGAACTGCGTGCTGAAAATCCTCTCTCCTGTCCTATTTCCAATCATCGGGATTTTATAATGTCAGATTTGTTACAAGCGTGCTTAGGGGTCTGTCAGATTATTATAGAATGTTGTTGAATGGAAGGAGCAGTCGGGCATGATGAATCCGCCCTTCCTTCACAAAAACCCTAAAATTGGCCTTTGTTTGTTTAAACAAACAATACACGGAAACATTAGAAAAACCCGCCCGATAGCTTTTTACCCAGATTTCAAATTATATGAAATCGGGCTTTATAACATGATCGAGCCCGCGCTGATCACAAATCACAATGGCTCTGGGGTCTTTCCCTTGACTGTGTCGATCGCCGATGTCGATCACCGATATCGGCGTATCACATCGACATATCGCATCGATGCTTGCAGGGATCCTGGTCCGATCCTTTGGGTTTTGCTGACCTGATCTGCCGATCTAATCATCCCGATATCGCTGATCGCTTGCTCCCAACTCTAATTTAATCGGAGATCGCTAGTCGGGGGTTCCACTACGCCTCCTTAAGTTCGCCCCTTTGGACCCTTTGATTGCGATTTTCCCTTTAAAGGCTTAAAGCCATTTTTTAGGGAAAAAACCTCATTTTTCAAAGGAACAAGGCAACCTTCTTTCTGCCACAACTTCATCATTCAGACTCAGATTGGAGTGTCATTTGCACCATTGGAATCAAGGTGACAAGCACTTCGATCTGATGTCAGGATACTTGCTTTTTTGCCACTTTGAATATTGAGATTTTCCATGCCACTGTGTCTGAAGATCCACCTGGATCAATCCTCCCCATTGAGGAGCTTTTGGACTGCCAAAAACTTTCATTAGTCAATTGGCAAGTGAGGGAATTTTTCCCTCACCCTTTCCTTCTCTAGCCATTTGGCCTTGCTGGGGTGCATTCCCTTGAAATCCACTCGAAGGTATTCCACATCTCCTCACCGTGAAGTCCTCGTTCTTCTGTTAAGGATGATGTCTTCAGGGAACTGATCGAGATATTATGGTGCAATATCATCAATTGTATGAACTGTGCCCACCTCATTGGTGTCCATTATCAACAGTGGTTCATACAAATTTAAGTTCTCTACATTCACTACTGAGTTCATTTGCATATATTTTGGCAAATCAAGATGAAAGGCATTGTTTCCAATCTTCTCCAATATGGTGAATGGACCATACCGAATGGGTCGCAACTTCTTCCCTTCTCCCTTCATCCTATCCTTGCTGATGTGGAACCACACTTTTTCACCCACTTGGAATTGATGGTCGACTCAGTGTTTGTCATGTCGAGCCTTGTAACGGGCTTGACTTTTCTCCAACTGCCCTTGTAATGCTTGGTGAATCAATTGGATTCCTTGAATGAACTGATGAGCTTTGTCCCTATCATTACGTCCATTGGAGCCATCTTCCCTTCCAAAGACCATATCAAAAGGGTCCTTTGGTAGGTAACCAAAACACGTCTCAAATGGTGAACGCTTCATAGATGAATGCATTGCTCAGTTGTAGGAATGTTGTACATATGGGAGATGTTCATCCCACAACTTCGGTAGTTTCCCATAATAGCCTCATAACAAGTGTACCACGGTACGGTTGACAACCTTTATTTGTCCGTCACTTTGTGGATGAAATGCCATGCTTCTTTTCAATTTGGTGTCCACCATCTTCCACAAGCTGGTCCAAAACTCTTCAAGAAAGCGAGAGTCCCAATCTGACACAATCGATGTGGGTAATCCAAAATGGACCAAAACATGCTGAAAGAAAAGAGAAGCAACAGTGATCTACTTTTTACAAGGCATAAGAATATGCATCTTGCTAAAGCGGTCAACAACGACATTCAAATAGTCATGGCTCTTCCTAGACAAAGGCAAACCTCCTACAAAGTCCATTGACACACTTTCCCATGGGCGACTCAAAATAGGGAGTGGTGTGTAGAGCCCGAGTTTTCTATTAGAGGGATTTGAAATAGAACACAGTGCACAACCCTTTACATAGCAAGTCACAATGTTTTTCATATGAGGTCAAAAAAAAAACTTTGTACATGACATAAAGTCTTTTCGACACCAAAGTGTCCAGACACAAGAGAGGTGTGGGCCTCTCGAATTACATGTACTCTTTCCCCTGTGGGAATACACAATTTATCAAGGTGATACAACAGTTTCCCCTGCAAGTGATAGTTGTCCACCTGTGAACCATGGGTTAGTTTTGCATAAATCTCCTTAAAGTCATCATCATTAGCATATTGTTCAGCATAACTCTCAAAAGACAATGAAGCATTATGCAAAATAACAGAAGCATAAATAGGAGGGCGAGATAACATATCTGCCACTTTATTGCTGGTGCCCTTCTTATACTTTATTACCAGATGAAACTGTTGAAGAAAACCCATCCACTTGAAATGACGAGATTGTTGCAACTTGGTTTGTGATTAAAGGTACTGCAAGGGATGATGATCCATGTGGATGATGGTCTCCTTGCCGATTAGGTAGTGTTTCCACTTTTTCACACGCTGCACCAAGCCATAAAGCTCCTTGTCATAAGTGGGATAGTTTATCACAGCTTGAGAAAACTTCTCAGAATGGTAACAATCGGCTTCTTCTGCTACATTAGTACAACTCCCATGGCATAACTGTTGGCATCGGTTTCAATCTCTAATGGCTGTTTGAGATTGGGTAAGGCTAAGCCTGGCGCAGTGCTGATATTTTGCTTCAATGCTTCAAAGGACTTCTGTTGTATTCCTCCCCATTGGAAGACCTGTTTCACACTTGTCAATGTTTGCAGAGGTGCTGCAATAACAGAGAAATTGGTAATAAATCTCCTCCAATATTGGATTGCACCTAAAAAGCTACGGACCTCGGTTACACTAGTAGGCTTAGGCCAATTTATAATTGCTTCAACTTTTGAAGGATCAATCTTTAACTGACCATGACCAACAATATGACCTAAGTAACCCAAAGAGATTTTTCCGAACTCAAGCTTTGACAATTTTACAAAGAGTTTTTCTTTTTTCAATACATCAAGCACTTTCTTTACATGACACACATGTTCAACCCAACTTTTACTAAAGACAAGTATATCGTCTAAATATACAAGAACAAATTCATTAATGAAAGGCCTAAAGAGATCATTCATGACCCTCATAAAAGTGGTTAGAGCGTTGCAAAGTATGAATGGCATCACCATGTATTCAAACTTTGGTCTTGAAGGTAGTTTTCCACACGTCCTGCTCTGCAGTTCGGACCTGGTGATAACCACTGCTCAAATCCAATTTGGTGAAATAAACAACATTCTTTAACTGATCTAATAAGTCATCAATGCGTGGAAGAGGGTAGCGATTTTTCATCGTGATCTTGTTTAGTGTGCGGTAATCCACACACATCCTCCATGTGTTGTCTTTCTTTGGGACTAAGACAATTGGTGAGCCACACGGAGAAGTGCGCGGCCTGATGACCCCTTGGTCTAGCAATTCCTGCACCTGTTTCTTGATTTCCTCCATCTCAATGGTTGACATCCTGTACATGCCAATGTTCAGTAAAGGAGCGTCATGTTGCAAATGGATTTCATGTTGGATTTCCCTCTTCAGAGGTAATCCCTTTGGTTCCTGAAACAACTCATCATAATTAGAAATTAATTCAGATAATTCTTGTTTATGTTTCTGATCACAACCCTGGAAAGCATCAGCTAATTCTGCGTCTTGATCCCTTACAACCATAAGCATGCAACCCTTACTGGAATTCACCAGCCTTTTCATTTGTCTAGCGCTTACAAGGTTGGCATTGATTTTAGTTTGATGAGCCCTTACTATATATTCTACCCCATCTTTTGTGATTTGGTATTTGTTTTCATGACGGAAAAAGACTGCCTTTCTATCATATAGATATGGACTCCCCAACACCATGCCACAAATATCCATTGGGATTACATCCAGTTCTACTTCATCCACTAGCTTAGAAGCGATTACAAATTTTACTTTACACTGCTTGGTTACATTTAGTTTTTCTTTATCATGTATCCATCCAAGCGGGTAAGGTTTTGGGTTTGGTTTTGTTTCTAAGCCGAGTTTCTTTACCAAGGATTCTACGATTAAGTTTGCTTGGGATCCAGTATCAAATAGAGTTTCAACTTTAGTATGATTTACAACAACTCTGATATGAAATAGTTCAATTTTCTTTCAATCATTAAGAAGGGACTCATTTACAGAACTAGTGCCTTCATGCGATTTAGAATTAACATGAGGTGTAAGAGTACCTTTTGTTCCCGCGGTTGTGATTAATGCTTCATCTCTGGAATCCGATCCAAGGTCTTTTTTGCGCAGTTGTCACTGTCTTCTACTTCCCTTTTCCTCCATACTTCTTTGGACGCTTTTCTGGGTGCTGTTTCCAACAGTGATCGTCATCGTGGCCTTTCTTTTTGCAATGATTGCAATACGACCTTTCTCATTCTTTGGCTGTCATCGTTTTCTTCTCCTTTCCTTTCCATTTCGCTTTAGATTTTCCATTGGGAGGTTTGAACGATGGTTTTCTGGACTAATCATCTCTTTTATTTTTGCCCCTATTCTCAATATGAATTGCCTTGACGCTAGCTACACCAATAGTGGTTGGTTCAAACAACAACAATGAATGCCTAATGTAGCTATGCAATGAGCCAATATACTTAGTTACAACTTCAGGTGTATCAAGTGCAATACCGAAATTCAGTGCTTGCTTTCTTAACTCCTCTGTAAAACTCTAAATATCTTGACCTTTACCTTGTCTTAAATACTGCCAATTCATTAAAGCTTTTTGCTTGTATCCTAAGGGATATAATTGTTCCTTTAATGTAGAAATAAAATCAGGCCATGAGGAAAAGAGGTTACTCACATTCTTACTGCTCTGCAATTTGCTCTCCCACCAAACGTGAGCGGTGCTGCTCAGCTGTAGAGAGGCCAGCTAAATATTTGCCTCATCCTCCACGATCTGTTGAATCCTGCAGTAGACCTCAATCTGCCTAACCCAATTATTAAGCTTTTCTGCATTACTTTCACCATTAAAAATGGGAGATCAAATTTAACATCTAATTTAAAGAAATGTTTCTTAGATGCATCCTTTGATTTTCTACGATTATGGTGGTGAGAGGAAGGAGAACCTTCACTTGCGGAAGGAGAAGGAGGGGTTTCTTCTCCACCATTCCCATGTGTTGAACCTTGTTCTTCTGGGTTTCTCTCCTCTGCTTTCTCCAGCCTTAAAACCAATCGACTGATATTCTCTACCATTGAATAGAAGGTCTTGCGCAAATTATGCTCCTCTTCAAGATGAGCTTCATTTTCTGCCATGTTTCTCCTTCGATGTGCACGCCCTACTTCGGGATCGAAAAGCTCTAATTCCCCTTTGCCTCTTTGGATTTTGTCTCTTGTTTGCATACAAACATGTAATTCACATCTAAAAAGACCTACTTTGATACCACTTGCCAGGGATCTTTTGCTTATAGATGTATGAAAAGAATCACATGTGAAAATTGTAGCTTAACATAGGAATTTAATGTGCACAGAAGAAAAGAAGAAGGAACACATAAAGGCACAAAAGAAGACAACAAGACTTGATAACGGAGTTCATCCAACTTAGACTACATCTCTGGGCCCTGCTCGATCAATGGGGAGGCCTTCATTCATTAAATGGCATGAAAAGAAGAGATTACAATCATCATTTATATAAAAAGGTGGCTTATACCTCCATTCTGGAAAATGTTTGTGAAATGGAGACCTCAACTGGAGAAATGGACAACACCACTGTGTCCGTGGAATTGAGAGGGGTAGAAACCATATAAAATTTACCAATTCAAACAAAATGCACTATCGACCTTCCTATAAGATCTCTTGCCTCGAACTACGTGCTGAAAATCCTGTCTCCCGTCGTTTTTCCAATCATCGGGCTTTTATAATGTCGGATTTGTTACAAGCATGCTTAAATCGGGGTTCTGTTGGCTTATTATAGAATGTCGTTGAATGGAAGGATCAGTTGGGCATGACGAATCCGCCCTTCCTTCACAAAAACCACGAAATTGGCCTTTGTTTGTTTAAACAAACAATACACGGAAACATTAGAAAACCCGACCGATAGCCTTTTACCTGGATTTCAAATTATATGAAATCAGGCTTTATAACATAAATGGGTCCGCACTGATCGCAAATCACAATGGTCCTGGGTTATCTCCCTTGACTGTTCCAATCGTCGATATCGGCGTATCGAATCGGCATATTGCATCAGTGCTCGTAAGGGTCTTGGTCCAATCATTTGGATTTCACCGACTTGATCTGCCAATCCGATCATCCCGATATCGCCGATCGCTTGCTCCTGACTCTGATTTAATCAAAGATCGTTGATTGGGGGTTTCGATGCGCCTCCTTAAGTCCACCCCTTTGGACCTTCCGATTGCAATTTTTCCCTTTAAAGGCTTAAAGCCATTTTTTAGGGAAATAGGCCCATTTTTCAAAGGAACAAGGCAACCTTCTTTCTACCACAACTTCATCATCCAGACTCAGATTGGGGTGTTGTTTGCACCGTTGGAATCAGGGTGACGAGCTCTTCGACATGATGTTAGGATACTTGCTTTTCTGCCACTTTGAATTTTGAGATTTTCAATGCCACTGTGTCTGAAGATCCACCTGGATCAACATCACACACATACAACCATAAATGACATATATTTCCTTGCAATACATGCACCTACACCTAACATACCATACATACATCTACACCTGGTATACAACAGAGCATAATACATGTACTACACAAAGTACAACACAACTAGTACACATGTCATGATAGCACAACTACACCATACACATACATAATGTCGCATGTACACAACACAACACGTATGACAATGTTATGAAACCAGCTCACAAGAAGATAGAAAAGATAGATCAATGACTTAGGAATGAACATCTTCGAGGGGGCAACCTCCTTTACATTCCACAAATGAGCAATTCTTGGATTATACAAATGACAATACCTCCTTTCTATAAATAGGAGTCTAAGGGGTCTGTTGTAGCGGTTATAGGTGGATCTCTAGACACTAGGGGCATGAAAAGGGTTCAAAATTCAAAGTGGAGAAAAGTCAATTAACTTGACATCAGATCGAAGTGCTTGTCACCCTGATTCCAATGACGTGAATGACAGACACTCCAATCCGAGTCTGTATGACGAAGATAGAAGCAGTCAAAGTTTTGGGTTGACTTACCCATGTGGCAGGCTTAAGGAGGGCGCAATTTGGAAAGAATCCAGCCAGTTTTCCATGCGAAATTGTGGGTCCATTAATTTGTCTAATATGGTCTAAGGTTCTGGAAAATTCTTACTGGGCGGTGGAACCGTTATCTGTTTTTAAATAAAATAAAATAAAAATAATATATAAAAGTATGGGGGTCCGCGGCCATGACCGCGCCACCCTCGGAACCACCATAACAAAGTGTTATTTAAATGGGGTGGGTGGCCATGACCCTGCCACCCTCGGTACCCACCACAGCAACATGTTTTAAATAGTGTTGGGGGGTGGGCA
>APFE030484173.1:0-41059 GCA_000404065.3 Pinus taeda
CTAGATTCTGGCCCTTGGTTTTGGGATAAATCAAGCCTATTCATGAGGCCATGGAACCCATCTTTCGATCCCTCAACAACAGTCATAACCTCAGCACCAGTTTGGGTGAGATTGCCAAATCTACCCTTGCATCTCTGGAATTTCTCTTCGCTAGAAGCCATTGGAAATGCAATTGGAAAATTTTACTGCAGGTGCCTAGAAACAGAGGAATATGCCAGAACCACATATGCATGCATCTATGTGGAAATGGACTTTAGCGCCGGATTCCCAGCGGAAATACACCTAACAAGTAAAGACTATGTGTGGAACCAGAAACTCGATTATGAAAGTGTCCTCTTCAGATGTCGATCTTGCTTTGAGATAGGCCACCTAGCCAAAAATTGCCCAAAAGCCTCCAAGAAAAAACTTTGCTAGAAAAAATCACCACAGATCTACATGGTGGGAAGGAGCACAAAAAGAACACTACACTGTCATCCAAGAAGAACACTCTCGAGAAAACTCTGAATTACAAGAAATCGGGCAAGATAGAAACAACTCTCAAGACAAGGGGAAAGCCCCGCCCAACAACAAAAAGGTGAACTCAACAACCCATCAAGCATCGACAGTTATGAGGTTTCAAATAATGCGCAAAATAAATCTTCTTTTAACAACAAAGCAGATCTCCTAGACCAAACTTCTTCTCCGACTATCTCCAAAAGGACGAACACAATAGATCGCGAAGCTAAGACACCAATGTCCCAAGAACCAGAAGAGATGAAGGAGATGCAAGATAAAGGAAGTTGGAAGACCATAGAGAAGAAAAAGAAAGCTACATCACCAATCTCGCCAAGAAAGACAAGGAGTCAGACAATTAGAAATTAAGAAATTATAGGTCCGATAGACCAATTTGGTCTCAGTGGACGTTAACCATCATCATCATCATCATCATCATGAAACTAACTAGGGGGTCTAGGTGGAATAGGCATGTGGCCACCAATATCCACCTAGATCATTCCTCCCCCTTTAGGAAGCAATGGTCCAATGGTCCCCATTCCATGCAGAGCCTCCATGAGGTGAGGAAATTTCTTTTGAACCTGGTCCCTGGTGAACCACTTGCCCTGTTGAAGGAGTTGCCCTTCTTTGACAACTTGATATAATTGTATCCTTTGTTGGAAAGTGTTATTGATATGTGTGTCCATAATTTGATTATTCATGGCCTATTCCATGCAGTTTGGGTTGATCTCTCTTAGTGTGAGTTGTCCTGAAATGTCAGATGTGCACAACAATGGTGGAAAGTATGGCCGAAGGCGATCTACATTGAACACTAGGTGCAGACCAAGGAATGGTGGGATGTTGAGCTTGAAGGCATTATCACCAATGGTCTTGGTGATGGTGTGTGATCCATATCAGAGTGGGTGAAGCTTGCAGTGGGGTCTAGCAAGGTGCTCCTTCTACAAATGTAGCAAAACTTTGTCGCCCACCTAGAACTTGTGCAACACTTGATTTTGATCATGGCACTACTTGTACTTAGCATTGGCTTTGTCCAATATATCATGGACACAATTAAGCTATTAGCCCTTTTAGCTTTGGATTGAACGTGAGATAGATCTAGCAAAGTGGTTGCAAATGGTACGGCCACATCAATGGGGCATAATGGCTGAAACCCCAGGCCTACATGAAAGGGGTTATGGTCTGTTGAGCTATGGAGAGCTCTGTTGTAGCTGCGTTGGACATATGGGAGACTTTCATCCCACATGGATGGATGCTTTAAGTTGTATATGTGCATAATGTGTATGATCATCCTATTGACAACCTTTGTTTGGCCATCAATTTGGGGATGGAAAGTTGTGGACTTAGTAAGTTTTGTATCCAACATTGACTAGAGACTTGATCAAAATGCACTCTGGAATTTGCTGTCTCAATCTAAGACAATGGACAGTGGGATCCAAAAGTGTACCCACACTCACTCAAAGAAGATCTTAGCATTGGCCTTTGTCATGATACTCTTCTTGCAGGCTGCCATGACGGCCATCTTTGAGAATCTGTCAAAAACCACACAAACTAAATCATTCTTGTGCTTAGTAGAAGGAAGGCCTGACATGTAATCCATGGATATAGATTCCCAAGGCCGGCTAGGAGTAGGTAGAGTAGTATACATGCATTGTTTCTTAATGGTTGGTTTGGAAATGACACAGGTAGTGCAGGATCTAATGTACTTCCCAACATCTCGATGAAGTTTCGGCCAATAAAAATACTTCTCCAATACCACCACTTTTTCTCTACTCTGAAATGCACAACTATAATGCACCTCCCAAATCATCTTGGCACACTCACTTGAAGGAACAAAAATGTGTCCTAAGTGGCATAATAGTGCATCCTGAAGGTGAAATTTTGGAACTTTCTTCCCTTCTAGGAGAGTCTGGTATATGCTGCCAAATTCTAGATCACTCTTGTTAAGATGCAACTACCCTGATGTCTCGTGCCCACAGGAGTTTAGCACAGTGATCAGTGCCATGAATGGTGGTCGGCTGAGGCAATCAATGGAATTATTGGTGCCGACATTTTTATACATAATGTTCAAATGCAACTGTTGTAGATAGGTGGATCATTTCTGATGGCGATTGTTCTGCAACTTCCCTTGTGTCTGTATGAACTGTAGAGGTCGGTGGTCTGTATGGATGACCATTTCCATCCCGAGAATGTAATGCTTCCATTGACAACAGGCTTACATAATGGCATACATTTCTTTGTTAGAAGGGGGTACTTTCATACTATCTCTAAAAGTGTCTCACTATGGTAAGCCATTGGATGACGATGCTAAGTAAGAACCGCACCAGTAGCATAGTTAGAGGCATGTGTATCAATATCAAATGGTTGTTGCAGCTCTGGTAATGCTATCACTGGTGTAGAACAGAGGCGATTCTTCAACTCAGAGAACGCTTTTGGTTGGATTTTCGACCAAAAAAGAAATTCTTTCGCTCTACCCTTGGTGACTTGACTTAAAGGCCAAGTGATATGAGCAAACCCCAACATGAAACTACAATAGAAATTGGCAAGACCTAGAAAGATGCAGAAATCTGTTAGAGTGTTTTGGGATGGCCAATCCCAAATGACTTGTATCTTGGATGGGTCCACATGTACACCCTGATCATCAATTATGTATCACAGATATTGAACTTGGGTCAGGCCAAAGATGCATTTATCCAAGTTAGCACATATCTTGTGTTGTCGTAGGACTTGAAGGACCTGTCAAATATGGTGGAGGTTCTCTTCCCAACTCTAGCTAAGGGTCAAGATGTCATCTAAATACACCACCATGAATGCATTGGTGAAGGGTTCCAAGATGTCATCCATTAGTCTCATTAAAGTTACAGGGGCATTCATCAATCCAAATGGCATGACCATCCATTTGAAAAGGCCCTCCTTGGATTTGAAGGCTATCTTCCACAGATCAAGGGGTTCAATAAGAACTTGGTGATAACCTGACTTCAAGTCAATCTCGCTTAAATATTTGGCCCCTTTGAGGTGGTCCAAAAGGTCATCAATCCAAGGGATTGGGTACCTATTCTAGACAATGATCTTGTTTAGTGCCTGATAGTGAATATAGAGCCTCTAGGTCCCATCCTTCTTTTGTACCAATACAATCAGGCTCCCACAAGGTGATGATATTAGCCTAATGTGCCCTTTCTGCAATAGTTCTTAAATCTGCCTCTTGATCTCATCGTTCTCTAGAATAGAGCATTGATAGATCAGTCCATTGGGTATTGGCATGCTCAGATTCAGATTGATGGAGTGTTTGACCTGATAGTGTAGAGGTACCCATGTGGGTGACGTGAAAATATCCATGTACTCCTCCACGGCCTTGTCCATCTATTGTTGTTGTGTAAAGGAGCGATGGCCACAACCTTCTTCTTGCAAAGGGGGTTAATCATAAGGGAAAAAAATTCCTGGTCTAGGAAGCATTGATCAAAGAGATGGTGGTAGGCAGGAATACCTTTGATATCCTATACAACTTATTAGCCAAAGTAATAATTGCAGAGTGATGTCTAGACTCATATACAACATGTCGCTTCCACAAGTATGGTTGTCCTAATAACACATCACAAAATTTAAGAGGAGAAACATCACACAATACCTCATCGATGAAGGGATTGATGCTATAGGAAGGTGGCACTGTTGGCTGACACAAAGATCTCATCCTTGGTGAAGCCACCTGATGGTGTACGACTATGGATGTGTTGTAGTCTTTAGGCCTAGGTGCTTCACGACCTCTGCTGAAATGAGGTTCTTTTGGCTCTCGCTGTCGAAAATGAATTGTAGTGGAGAATCGTTCACCCACACCTGTGAGTGGAAGAGGCATTCCCCCTCGTTTGGATCTTCAGGCTCAATCTTCTAAATGTTGGTGGTGGCCATAGTGCCATTTTGCTCCGCATCAATGATCTTATTTCCTTTGTCAGTTCCCTCAATGGGTTTTGATTCAAACTCAAAACCTATGTCTGATTCAGAAGCCTTCAACTCAGCCACTAGTGACTTCTTGGCCCGATGCTCACTTGTATTGTGAGTGGAGCTCTTATGGAACTCACACCATTTTCCCATGTCCTTATTCATCTCTGTGGTGTTTTTCTTTTCTTGCGGCTTTGGTGGGTTGTCCTAGGTAGCCCCGCCTTGTCTTGGTCCTTTGTTATGTGGTTTGAGGGTGCCTTTTCCTTGCTTTGGATTTGTAGATCCAAACTCTCACTTCTGTTTTTTAAACTTCTACTCAATATTGATAGTGTACAGATACGTCGTGTCGAGCGAGAAAGTCCAAGAACTCCATCTCATCCTAGATGTACCTCGTTTGGTCCACTTTATATATTTGTCTTCATAGCTCCTGATAGGGTAATATTGCTCCTTGATGGTGTCTTGGAAATAATTCCAAGTGGGTGCAGCTGAAAACAACGAGGGTTCACTCTTGCCCTTTTGTTCACAGTAGGTTTCCCATTAGTCCTTGAAATGTGGGGTGGTTTTGATAAGTGCAAAATTAATCTTTTCCTGATTGCAAAAGTCATGAACTGAAAAATATCATTCCAATAGTTTTAACCATTTATCTATGATGTCTGCATCTATCAGGCCTTCAAATATGGGAATATCGAAGTTAACTTGTACATTAAAAGGACTGGCGCCTCCAGAGTGGCTACTGGATGAATATGCATCGCATGCGGGTAGTCGTCGAAGGATTTGGGAAAAGTTATCCATCATCGCATCCCTCTGTTGCTTGAGGGCTTCCTTGAGCAACATTTTGAAAGGATCTCCTGTCCCGTCATCTTTATTTTCTTCCACCATTGGAGGTCATCGGTTTTATGAGGCTGATCTTGCAATGGTTCAACCATATCAAGCCCTAACTCCTTATACCCTAACCTCGTTGGGGACATGCAAAGAAGAACAGAGAAAGAGCAGACTGCTCTGATACCACTGATCCAAACTTAAACAAGAACACAAAAAAGTATAGATATAATCATAAACACAAAGATGCAGAAGAAAAAAACTTCATTTCATTAATAGAAAAATGTTGAACTATGCTTACAAACAAAATGGAAATAAGAGAACTTAGGTGATGGTAGCTTATCTCTAAAAAGAGATGTGACGGCTGCATGCCTCTGAAATGTGTTACAATGAGGCTCAAGGTCCTATTTATTATTGGAAAACATGAGAAAATCCTAAAAACCCAAAACCTTAACCCTAGAAGATGTAACACCAAGAGTTTGTGGGTTCCATTGGGGTTAGTTGGGTAGCCAATTTCCTGGGATTGTAACTTGGTCATATTATCTCTGTTTAGCACATACGATACCTTGTTGGAAAGGTTTCACCAAGTACTATAGGTTTTTCATATGCGCTTGCAAAAAGAAATGGGCTTGTCATGGACCCCAAAAAACCGCCGTTTAGGGGGTCAAAACTGCTCTGGAAGTTCAGGACCCAAAAAATTGCTAAAAATAGTAAACGCTGAAATAAACAAGGAAATAGATGAAACTGTCTGGGGAGTCTAGGTGGAATAGGCAGGTGGCCACCAATATCCACTTGGATCAATAATATGGATTAATTGGCCATAAATTCCACATATGAACTAGTACATATGCTCATAAAATACCAAGGAAAGGAACTCTTATCAATGGATGTAAAAGGCAACTGGATACGAGACTTCTACGAACCCCCTGATCGTAGATTGGATGAACCAAATATCTCTTTCCATCTGTTAGTGTCAGTCTTGTTTACCTGTCACCAGTGATCAAATATGCTTCTACCAAGTTTGTTAGGGGTCTCAAGGTCAAACTTTATTATGTCACTAGGTTTTTAGAGTAAAATTTGGTCACTTGTTAGTTTGTCTAGGAATGTCTCTATTCTCTTAAAAAATCTCACATGCCGGTCACCTACATCAATTATATGAGTGTATCATAATAAACATAATGTCTTCATCATAACATACATTATCATCACCATTTCACTCAATCTAATGTCTTCATTAGGTCATTAGGGTTTCAAGGTCCATCTTCATTTCATGCATAAAATCCAGCATAGGATGAGTTGTGATAAGCAACTCTTTTCAATAAATTTTTGAGATTTCATAAGTGCTTCATGGTTACAATCTCAAGGTTCCAAAAGGAAGAATTTTCACCATTCAAAAAGGTAAGAGAAGTTCATATTTCAAGTCTCCAAAATGGCCAAGTTTAAAGAGGTGAAAGTGATGTTTTGAAAAGGTATGTGGGGCCCATTTTCACTCAAAAGAAGTTCATACCATGCTTATAAAAGCCCAAAAAGTCCCAAACATATTTCATTTGCATCCTCACCTCCTTTGTTCATTGATCTCTCTCCTAATTTGCTGAAAAAACATGGGGTTTCTACCTAAAAGTGGCCTCAAAAATTGGTGTTGCGCTTCTGCAAATTTCTGAATCTTTATTTAAAAATTTCATTGTGTAATTTATCAGGTTTTTAGTGTGACTTGGTCAAAGTTAAACACATGATGTAACTTTAGTAGTTAGAGGTTTATATGATGTAATCATAAATAAATAGGCATGATAGGTTGTTTTTATGGTTAATTAGGCCTCATAAAGAAAGCAAAACTCAAATCAAAGTCTAAGAGAAGATTTTATTTTTGACCTTCTCACTCTCACTTGTTGGTTGAGAGAATATTGGAAACAGTTCCAGCACTTAGGAATTCAACTCCTGAAGGTGGGGAACCTGCTTGATTGAGTCTCTATGTATTATTTCTCATTCAGACATAATGGTTGGACTTCTAAAAAGAGACTTGCACCTTATGCTTTCATACAGTTAATCAAGGAGCAGTTGCAACTATTTTTCAGGAATACTTGTTTAGTGAGTTTGTGGTGTTGTTTTCCTGTCATATAAGTTTCTTATTGATGAATTCATCTATATTAACATGCTTTTCTTTATTCATATGGTTTTCCTTATATTCATATAGGCATAATTCTTTAGATTCAAAGCTATGTTTGTGGAAAAACATGTTTATGTATCTCTTCTTCTAGATTCATGAATTCATGCTAATACATGCTCATTATGATTTCTTAAGATTCCAGACCTATACTACATTAACCAAATCTTAAGTTCACCACAAAACATTGTATCTTGCTCCTTTTTATGCATGGTACTACAAACTTTGATACCTTGACCTAATTCCTTATTCTTATTCTCTGGTCCAACAACCTAAAAAACCATAAATTTCCAAACACTCAAACAAAACCTATACATCTAGTATAAAATCCATTTCTTTTCTAGTCATTGACTGAGAAATCTTTAAGAGAGATCCCTCTCTGGTTTAGCAGGGCTAGCTGCTAACTGAAAGTGGTTTGAGGTTCAATCTCCTCCTCAGCCTCAGACATTGTAGAGGATAACATTTTGGCGTTGTTGTCAGGGATTAAACTAATAAATCATTCCTGGGATTCATTCTGTTATAGGTTTCAAGAAGACTGGTTATGTAGGTGATAACTTCTAGTATCTAAAGATAGGCTGATTTTACAAATTTCATCAAGCTTAAGGTGTGAAAATTTTGGCTCCTAAAAGACATACTAGGTCAAATCCTAACACAAATCCACAGTTTATTGTCGATGAACCTAAAAAACTACTTAGAAAACTCAAGTCACCTATCTCTGAAAATGAAGCTCAAAAGATAAAAAGGACTACTTCTTTACCTAAAAAAGTATTCAATTTTGAGCATCTTTCTTTTGATATTTAGTTAGAACTATCTCTTTCAAGGTAAAAATCTGAGTCTTGCCTTACTGAAGTGATATTTGAACCTTTTAAATTTAGTTCTCATCTCCTTTATTCTTAATCCCTCTTTTCTAAAGATGATCAGGAATTGTGGTTGAACTTTGATAAAATCCAAAATCTAGCTGACCAACTGCAAATCACCATTGAAAAAGCTTACATTCAATATCAACTTGAATACCTAACCATTGTTTCATCCTCTACTACACCTCCAAATACATTAGCTACCTCATCTCTTTTTCCACAACCTTCATTAGTGTCATAATCTTTACCCACACAACCCATTGTAGTACCTCTACTACATCCTCCAACAGTCATGGCTCAGTTCGCTCCTCTGATATTACCTACTGAACTTGCTACTCTATCTCAAAAATATGGCCAAAGACTCCCTTTGTTTGATGGAAGTTCAAAAATTACAGCCTAGCAACATGTTAACAAATTGATAGATTTTATAGATCTTGAATACATTGATGAAGAAGATGCTAAAATGAGAATCATAGCTCGGAGTTTTTTCATATATGTGAAGAAATGGTTTCACAATTTGGCTGCTAATTCTATCAATAACTCTTAGAGGTTGATAGAGTTGTTCTTAGCATGATGGCAAGGAAAGAAAAATCCACTGCAAACTTTGGTTGAGTACAATTCTATGAAAAGAAATCAAAATGAGAGAGTCCAAGAATTCACAACAAGGTTTAATATGGTATATAATTCCATCCTGGATGATATGAAACCTCCTCTTGGTATAACACTTCTCCACTATCCTGATGCCTTCGACCCAGACATGGCATATCAGCTTAGGGAGACATACCCTGCAACTCTTGAAGAAATGCAGCTAAATGCAGTAGGTATTGAAGCTAATCTTCTCATCAAGAAATCTAAATCCAAGCATGAGATATCTAAGAAGAAAGTTGTTTTTAAAGAAGAGATCTCATCATCATAATATGTAAAGCTTGAAAATATGATCGAAACCATGGAAAGAATGTTTATAACAGATCGACAAATGGAACCTTTAGTAAGGAATCTAAATTTTTGAGGCCAATAATAACAACAATTCAGAAATAGGTAGAAAGAGCAGAGAAATTAGGTTGCTTAGGGACAAGTAAAAGCTCCATTTCAGTAGAATTACACCAAAGGGCAGGAAGAAGATGAAGAGGAAATTGTAGAAGCAAATAATTTCTTTGAAGAAGATGAGTTGCCCACCTTTCTGACTAAGGAAGATCAGTTTTCTGAAGATTCTTTTATACCAAGTGATCAACATCTTATACTTGCAAGTGATGATCTACGGGTAATTCAAACTAAAGAATACCAAAGAGGATATCAGAATGCTCTTAACCATTTGCAAGAATAGTACAACTTAATGAACATAAATGTACCTGTTACATTGAATATGAAGAGGCAGAATGCACAGAGAGATACACAAAGCAAAGAAACAACCCATGTGAAACAAAATAAAGAAAAAGGAGATTGTCATACTGAGCCAGGATAAAACCAATGAAGCCTCTACCAGCAATGTGAGAAAGGATAAGGAGGTTCAAAGTGAAGGTCATAAGGAGGAGTCTCAAGCTAAAGGGTATATTTATAAGAAGGATATCGCTATAAAAGAGGTAGAAAAGCAATCTAATCTATTTAGTTTAGAGAATGAAATTTATAAGTTGAAAGTTTCAATTCCTCTAACTGAATTAGTGAAGAATGACAAGTATAAGTTTCAGATTGCTAAAATGTTGAAGGTAGACCAAATGTCAGACATTATAAATGTTACCGATGATGAGCCTACACTTTTTTTTGGTCCAGCCTTAGAGGGAAGTCCTGAAGATAGTGAAATCCCAGCTTTTTATCTTAGTTTCAAACTTCATGATTTCATCCTCCATAACGCCATGCTAGACTCTGGTGCCTTGCATAATATTATGCCAAAAGTCATTATGGAAAAATTAGGGCTGAGTATCACCCGACCTTATCATGACCTCTACTTATTTGATTCAAGAAGAGTGAAATGTCTTGGCCTTATCAAATATTTAGTAGTGTCCCTTTACCAAATTTCAGGTAAGAATGTGTTGACAGTTGTAGTGGTCGCTGATATCCCTCCTTAGTTTGGTATGTTTCTATCATGGTATTGGGGAGAAAAACTGAAAGGAACCTTACAACTTGATTTTTCATACGCTACTATTCTAGTATTTGGGTAGCTTATATAATTCTATCAGGAGAAGAAGATGAAATTCATGATCAGTAGCAAAGAAAAAATGATAAATCACCCCATACATGTTATACATACTGATCTAGAGTCTTTCATTTTGTATAGTGGTATGAATTCAGTAGATGATCATAGTAAGCTTGTAGAAATTTCAAGGGTTTCAGATGTCATAAGTAGTGTGTAGAAAGTTTTGATTGCTGAAAGAAAAGAGAAGAATGAAGAATGTTTTCAGCTTGAAAATTCTCTTGAAATGATTGTTGAGTTAGTGGAGAAAAAATAGTTTGTTGAGATAGCGAGTCATCTTCCAAAAGATCAAACAGTTCATCCTTCAGAAGTTCTTTTTCCGGATGAATAAAATGGCCTTTGGACCATGGTGTTTGATGTTGCATTAGGAAAAGAAGGAGCTGGGATTGGTGTCTGGATTCATGGTCCACTGCATCATTCATGTAAAATTCCATGCAATGTAAGAATGAGTTCTTATAAGTTATCTTTTGATTTCTCAAAAAATGAGGCAGAATATGAAGCATTGATTGTTGACCTCAAAATTATGAAAAAGTAGGAAGCAAAGAAAAGTTCCGTTTATGGTGGCTCCGAGTTGGTAATCAAACAAGTGAAAGGGGAATACCAGGCCAAGAATCAAAGAATGAGAGCTTATCGCAATGTTGTCCTTGACATCTTGAAAAGATTTTCAAAATATTCTTTGTCTCTAATTCTTAGAACTCAGAATGTTATAGTTGATTCTCTTGCTACTGCAGCTAGTATCGTGAAGAATTCAATCCAATCAGAAGTATTCAATTCATGTTAAACATCACCTAGTCATTCCTGATAATATGAGATATTGGCAGGTGTTTTGGGATGACAAACAAATCAATAATTTTCTGTAGATGGAAGATGAATTCAAGAATTCTTGCATTGACGATGCATCTAATATGAATGATCCAGAAACTTAAGCAATTGAGATTGAAATATTGCAGTTGAAGGACAATAACGTTCCAAGAGATCTTGCACCTTTGGAAGAGTTTTTTGATCGAGATGATGTTGCTAAAAAGCCCAACATGGTTCCCACAGAGAAAGGTGTCGAGGATGTGAACATTGGTGTAGCCGACAAGCCTAAGATGGTCAAATTGTCAAATTCCTTATCTCCTGGGATGAAAAGTAAGTACATTACTTTGATGGCATAATTCTCGATGTATTTTCTTGGGACTATTCAGATTTGAAGGTGTGTGACAAGAACATCATTCAACACACTATTCTTGTCAAACCTGATCAAAATCCATTTTGCCAGAAACTGAGGAGGATTAATCCTAAGTTGCTGCCACCAATTGAAAAAGAGGTAAATAGACTTTATAAGTCTAGTATCATAGTTCCTATCTGATCTTATGAATGGATGTCAAATCTAGTGCTAGTGAGAGAAGACTGGGGATATTCATCTTTTCATTGATTTCATAAATTTAAACAAAGTGGCCTTGAAGGACAATTATCCTCTGCCAAAGATGGATCATATTCTTCAGAGGGTAGTTGGGTCTTCCACAATGTCATTGCTTGATGGATATTCTGGGTATAATCAGATTTTGGTGCACAAGGATGATTAGCTGAAAACAACTTTCACAAAACCATGGGGTACATTCATGTACGCCAAGATGCCTTTTGAATTAAAGAATGCAGGAGCAAATTTTCAATGGGCTATGGACATAGCTTTCTCCAATGAAAAGGATGTATTTTTGGTTATTAATTTAGATGATCTCACAATTTTTTCTAAATTTGATGAAGACCATCTACATCATTTAAGAATTGTCTTTCAAAAATGTAGAAAATTTGGTATATCACTTAATCCAAAGAAGAGCTTATTTTCCATGGAAGAAGGTAAGATGCTAGGACATATTATCTCCAAGGATGGCAATCACAATGACCCTACAAGAGTTCAAGCCATTCAACAATTAGATTTCCTAGGAACAAAAAAGAAATTTAGTATTTTAATGGGAAAATAATTTTTTTGAGAAGGTTCATCCCCAACCTTGCTGAACATTTGAAAGAGATGAAAGACATACTAAAAAAGGATAGCAAGGTGAAATGGTCTTTAGATGCTAAGAAATCTTTCCATGCAGTAAAATTTGCATTATCTACTGCTCCTACTCTGATTATTCTAGATTATACTTCATATTTCATCATATTTTCATTCACTTCTGAGCATACCTTAGCAGTTGTCCTAATTCAAAAGAAATATTAGACAAATTAACATCCTATAGCATTTTTCATTCAACCAATAAGGGATACAACACTAAAATACAACATAATTGAGAAGCAGGCTTTGGCATTGGTGAAATCTCTCAAAGATTTTCGAGTTTATATTTTGCATTCTCACACTATTGCTTATGTTCCCACAATGCCTGTAAAAGAAATTCTTATGCAGACAGATCCATAAGGTAGGCGAGGAAAATGGATCACAAAAATGCTAGAGTATGATTTTGAAATAAAGCCTACAAAACTCATCAAGGGACAAGGTTTGGCTAAGCTCGTGGCTGAATCTAATTTGCATGCATTAGATATCAAATTAATTGCCGCACTTTCTAAAGAAGAAGAAGAATACTCATAGTTACAAGTGTTTGATGTTAGTTCCAGTCTTTGCAGCTTGTCACCGGGGATCAACTGGTTCCTGGATCAGAAGATATGATTGAAATGAATGACTGATTCTAGGTTATGCATGTTTTGAGGTCATTTGTTGCACACAGGGACAAGTTTACTACAAAATCAATTTCTGAAGTAATGGACATGAATTTTACAAAAGTGAAAGAGGTTTTTGTCAGAAACAAGCCATATAACAAAAACCTCTTTCAGTTTATTCACAAGTGTCATGCATTGGAATATTTGACTAGATCTTTACAACTTATTTTTACAAATTTAAATATTTATTGATTTCCTGTTTTAGAGATTATTTTGTGGCATATATTCCGAGCAACTGGAAACGAATTTCCAAAATTTGAGGGAGTTTTTTCTCAAACATGACCTTATCTACAAAAAACTCTTTCAGTTTTGTAACATGTGTTATGGTTCAAGAGATACGAGTTCATATTTGACCCCTATTTTCAGAAATTTGGTCCAAATTTAATGTAACTATTTCTATCTTTAGGGAGAGGGTTGAGCTCAACTCCCTTAGTATACGGATGAGCTAATTGTATATATTTTATGAATTTTAGAGTGTAAAGGGTTCGATTTTTATAACAGAGTGAGATTGTGGTGGCCATCATTTTTGGATGACTACAATAAACAAAATTTTGAGAGCCAGTTTTTATTGGCCTACTCTTTTTTATGATGTATGTAAAACAGTGATGAGCTATCATGAATGTCAGTTTTTCTAGGGAAAAAGAAAACTTTTTCCATTACCCTTGCAACCCATTTCAATCACAACTCCTTTCTAGCAATGGGGTCTTGATTCTATTGGCGAGATCCATCCTTCATCATCATCATAGCACAAATGGATCCTCACAGCTACAGACTATTTTACAAAATGGATTGAAGCAATCCCAACTAGGCAAGCTACTAATTCTGTTATCATTCAGTTTATTTAATCTGATATCTTATATATATTTGGCTACCCATAGAAGATAATCACTGATAATGCTGTCACTTTCAAGTCAAAGAAGGGGGTGGAGTTTTGTGCAAGGTATCATATTGTATTGGGGCATTCCATTGCTTATCATCCACAAGGGAATGGTTTGGCTGAATCATCCAACAAATCCTTGATCAACATCATCAAGAAAGTTTTAGAAGTTAATAAGAAGAACTAGCACAAAAAGATCACTAATGCTTTATGGGCAGACATAGTTAGTGCTAAGAAATCCATAGGTATGTCTCCTTTTTAGTAGGGGTACAAGGTTGACATTGTTTTTCCTTCATCTCTTACTATCTCGGTCATGAAAATTCTATAGGAAATGGAAAACAAAACAAATGATATGCATCGAAGGATAAATCAAATGATCCATTTACAACAAACTAGGGAGGAATTTTTTCAGAATACTTCTAAACTTCAGGAAAGAATAAAAAAGATCTATGATCGCAAGACAAAAGAAGATAATTTCAATCTGGGGGATGTAGTTCTTCATTGGGATGCGAGTAATGAAGAAAAAGGAAAACATGGCAAGTTTGAAAATTTATGGAAAGGACCATATATAGTCTCATCTTTTAGAGGAAATAATGATTTTCTATTAGAGGAGTTGAATAGAGAAGATTATTTAGGAGGAGTTGTTGTCCCTTAGGAAACCAATTTCCTGGCTGTGTAGAAATTGTGGCTAAGACATTAATAATTTATTATGATTGTCACTTATATCTCTGTTCAGTTCCTTATTTGAAGAGTCTGAAGGACTTAACCTTAAATTCTCAATATTTAGATGTATTGGAAAGTTTCAAAATGCCATGTGATGCTGAATGTGAATGTGATGAGAAGAATATGTAAGGAAATTAAAGACAATATGTTGTGTTTAACAGGAACTATTCTCTATAATTTAGAGCAAACATATGAAAAGAGGTTTTAAACATGGGAGCACCTTTAAGGATTTTAAATTCATTTACATCAATAAATAAAGACCTGTTGCTTCATTACCATATTTAAGGGGATGAATAAATAGAAATGACACATAATTGAGAAATAACAAAATCATACCTAGCATGTATGGAAACTCTTGATTCTTTTATTAATCATCAATTCATCAAGTACAAAATAGTGTTGTCTCTAGGTTCTCCAAAATTCAGCCCCTTCTTTTCTGTAATCTTGCCTCTTTATACATCATAGAGTAGTTAATAACCACCCAAAACTGTTAAACTACCTAACTATCCTCTAACTGCTCTGAGGTAAATGTCATTACAAAACATTACATTTGAGGGTAAAAACACCTCATTCATTTCAAGGAAACAAGATAATAAGAAGTGATAGAAATCAAAGAATGATGGGAGATTGCTTCTTGTTGTGAATCTATAGCTTGAGCCTATGGTTTTGTTGATGTAGCTTTGTGTTGCTCTATCATCCATTCCTTGCACTTTCTTCATAATGTCACATTTGATTTTGGTGCTTCTTCTAACTTGTCAAGTGATATCCTGCAAGTTGTAATCCTACTGTAAGTGGGCTTGTCAGTAAATAGAGTCATTACCATCCATAGAAGCTTAAAATCATTTTTCAAGAAATTCACTATGGTAGCTCCCTTTAACACTGCTATCTTTTCATGAGTGTTGCCAACTTTTCTCTTTGCCTCAACCAGCAAGGTCTCATATGTGTTCCATGACTGCAAGTTTCCTTGTAGATCCTAGCAAGAAGGAAGTCCAGCCTTAACCCTTTTATCAAACAAAATGTTAAACTTTGAAACTGTGTCCTTTATCTCCTTTATCTTCTTCTCAGTAGTAACCCTGCAAATATTTCTGACAATCTTTTTATTAAAATCAATATCACTTGATATTTTGTCTGACATTTCATGTTCCTTTAATTCTGCAGTAGACTTAGAATTAATGAAATCTATCATTTTATTTGAAAAAAAATGATATATCTATATCCTTTTGCTTATTTTTAGTGACCACCTCTTCCATATCCTAAATGAGTGTCTTTTATTCTGAAATAATCACAAGAAATCCCCAGATGCCTTTGATAACTTGAATAATATCATCCCATAAAATTTCTCTGGCTTGAATTAAGGATACATTACCTTTCATTTTCTCTTTTAATCTTTTGATTTCATCTTCAGCCCTCAAGAGATCCTCTTTGTACTTCTTTGCATTATCATTTTCCTTTCTTGATTCCTCTTCACTTAAATTCAATAGTTTACAAGTTGTTTCTAGCTCTCTTTGGGATTTCTTAGCATCAAGCTCAACCATTTTAAGCTTTGTTCCTAGTTGTAAAACTTGTTCTACTGGATCATTTGTGTTGGATGGAATTACTACCGTACAAACATGAGTGTTGAGTTAATTTTGCAACTTGCCAAGAGTTTCTTTAAGTAAAGAAACCTCCTCCATTTTTTGTAATACATCCTGCAAAAGCTTTTCTTTTTCATTTTCCACTTCAGCTATCCCTACAGCTATGGGATGCTCACCTATAGGTAAATTCAACTTCTTTTTCAAGATCCCAATCTCTGACTTAGCAGATTGCAATAAATTTTGAACAATAGGTTGTTCATCAGGATTGACCCCTACTTTAATGATAATCTTCTTTAACTCTTCAACCTGAGCATTCAAAGCTCTAGAGTTGGCCTTTTCAAATTTCAACTATTGAATTACCTTATTAAGCATTTTTCTACCTTGACCATTGCTGCATTTGTCTTATATAGATCATTAATAATTAATTATCTAGTTTGCATATGTAGATTAACCTTGTGAAGTATTGGGAGCTTGTGAGTGTCAACAGTCAAACTCACAGTCTTAAAACTGCTTGAAGATCCCATTGATATTTCTCTAGGGTGAGAGAAAGCAATTTTTAGTTAGCTCTTCTCCAAATCCATGGTGGATAGCAATCTGGTTTGCTTAGGGGTTACTTGAGACTCAGCTTGAGCCTCCATATTCAGCTTTATCTTCAAATTTCTTTTGGCTATTTGAGAAAAAATATTTTGTATTAAAGGAACCTGGTCATGAACAGGTTCTGTAGAAGATGGGGAAGCAGGAGCACCTTCTATCTCTCCCAACTGAATGACCAAAATAGGTTGTGACAAAGACACTTCATCCTGCAGCTTTGTCCTCTTTGTTGCTTCAGACTCTTCCTCATCCAGATTAATGACTTCTTCTCTATCCCTCTTGACAACTTTTTCTGTAATGCTAGGGGTTTCAACCTCTGTTCCCTGAATGTTTTTTAAACCTCTATTTCCCAATTGTTCAGTTTCAGGTCTGCTTTCATGTAGAAAAGTTGAATAGCCATTCTCCAACCTTCTATTTGAAATAATTTGGTGAGGGTCATAAGCCCACTGAACCTCCTATAGAAAACTCATATCATTCAACAATTTTTCAACTTCTAGAGTGGCTTGTCTAGTATTTACAATGAAGGGTCCCACTGCTTTAGGCAACTTGAAAAATAAGCCTTTCTTCATAGGAACAAAATGAATTTGATTAACATCTAAGCTCTGCCTTATGAGTTCAAGAGAAAAAATCCTCATTCGCACGAACTTAGGTAACTTGTATGGCTTGATAGAGGCCCCATATAGCCTAATCTCTGCATGTTCTTCAAAAACAAACCAATATCCACATCTCACATCCTTACTCAACTGAAGATAATCTTGAGCTTTAGGAAAGATAGTTGGGTGTAGGCTTCCATTCAGAATCTTATAATCCACTGGAAAAAATAAAGAAACAAATTCAAATAAACCACCATATTCTAGATCACCTCTTATTAGGTCTATCCAGAACACTACTGACTGCTTATTTTTATTCATATCAACCATATTCAACCCTAAACCAGAGAAATGATCAACATTCTGATACAAAAATAAATAAGTGATGACTGAAGGACATTTGAAAGAACCAGTGAGAGGTAAAGTCATAAATTAAGTATTTATAATCTCTACCTAGAAAGTTGGGATGTCTAGCACTGTCTCAGGCCTCATCATTAAGGAGAAGAATCCCAGCATAACTTTGTCTACTTGCTTGGAGTCTTCCTTTCCTAGAATTTTAGAATTATTTGCAACACAGGTATTATATCAATTGCAAACATTCCTAGAGAGAAAACATTGCCATCAAGGGAGAATTGACTAGATTTAGGAGCTAAAAAAGAAGTGACATGGGAAATCTCCTAAGGAGACATGTCTTCATAATAAGAAATTAGGTATTCTTTAGTAAAAGCAATGTAATTTCCTGATACAAGATAATTTAAGGCTTGGTGTATTAGCTGTGAAGTTACCTGGAAAACATTTTCCCTTGACTGGTTCATGACAAGACATTTCTTAGGGTACATTGCATAGGCTAACCATTGGGCAAATTCAGGAAAAAAATTAGTTCTGGGAACAAAAGAAGTTAGGACACCTGACCTAACCATTGCGATGGCTACAAGAGATATCTTGTGGTTCAGCATGACCTCTTGATACAATGGAAGGTGTTTAATGGTACAGGGGGTATCAGAAATATCGTGCTCGACATCCATTAATGGGGTATGAATGATTGAGGAGGAACTTACTGGCTTAGTCACGACGTCTGGTGGGTGATAGTTGATGACTCAAAATATAGTTGCTGAAGACAATTACTGACTCAAAATACAAATTAGAAAGAAAACCGCTCCATTTTACAAGCAAACAACCAATACAACATTCTCTTTAACTTTATTTATATACAATAATTGAACGGGGGAAAAAAACTATAATAAATGCTGTGAAATAAATGTTGTGCATTAATGGAGTAGTGGATGAAGTGGCAGGGTATAGTGATTGATGTGGGCAATTAATAGATGAAAGCAATGGAAGATGTGGAACGAGAGACATGGGGTGAAAGCTTTGGGAGCTCATCGAGGGGGTAAAGAATGTACACGAGCTTCAACAAGGTTGAACCCCCACAATAATTTCATGCCAAACATTGCAGTCAACCATGCTAACATCATAGTCAACTGCGGGGGTTGAGCTTTAATTAATCTTCGTGTTCATTGCTTCCCTGTAGCACACCTCAATGCACTTATCCAGCTATCATTTGATTGTGCCTCTTGAACCTGCATGAACTTTAAACAATGGGTCGGGCCCATTTGTCTTTTGATTTTTTTTTTTAAATAATTACATACATAATATTAGATTTTTTGTTTTTTATTTTTGTTTTTAAATATTATCAAGTAACCTCAAATGACAATGAATGCTACAACAAAAGCAATCAATAGTCGGCTTCTCAAGCACAACCATACTTGAAGAAATTTTTGTAAATTCTCACCACCACTGTATATACCAATTTACTTTTTATGTTCAAATGTCCAAGTGGCTATCATAGGAGTTTGAAGCCCAAGGATAAGGCCATAAGGCTTCTTTGATCAGTTGCTGCTTTTATTTTTCCTTCACAGTCATGTCATGTCAAATAGTTAGTCAATCCTCAATTTCAGTTTAATTTTCAGCATTTTGACTCCATTACCTAATGAATAAGGCTACCTGGTCTATAATGTTTTTGATACCTCCAGGGAGCTTCATCTCCATTTGTTAGAGTTCTCAAGGCCAAATTTTATCATGTCACTAGGTTTCAGAGTAAAATTTGGTCATTGGTTAGTTTGTCTAGGAATGTCTCTATTCTCTTCAAAAATCTCACATGTCGGTTGCTTACATCACTCAGATGAGTGTATCATAATAAATAGAATGTCTTAATCATAATAGTCATTATCATCACCGTTTCACTCAATCTAATGTCTTCATTAGGTCATTAAGGTTTCAAGGTCCATCTTCATGTCATGCATGAAATCTAGCATAGGATGAGTTGTGATAACTAGCTCTTTTCAATAAATTTTTATGAGATTTCATATGTGATTCATGGTTACAATCTCAATGTTCCAAAAGGAAGAAGTTTCACTATTCAAAAAGGTAAGAGAAGTTCAGATTTCAAGTCTCCAAAGTGTCCAAGTTTAAAAATGTGAAAGTCATGTTTTAAAAAGGTATGTGGGGTCCATTTTCACTCAAAAGAAGATCATACCATGCTTATAAAAGCCCAAAAAGTCTCAAAAATGTTTCATTTGCATCATCACCTCCTTTCTTAATTGAGCTCTCCCCTCCTTCGGTGAAAAAACATGGGTTTTCTACATAAAAGTGACCTCAAAGTTGGTGTTGTGCTTCTGCAAATTTATGAATTTTTATTTAAAAATTTCATAGTGTAATTTATCAGGTTTTTAGTTTGACTTGGTCAAAGTTAAACTCATGATGTAACTTCAGTAGTATGAAGTTTAGATGATGTACTCATAAATAAATATGCATGATAAGTTGTTTTTGTGGTTAATTAGGCCTCATAAAGGAAGCAAAACTCAAATCGAAGTCTAAGAGAAGAGTTTGTTTTTGACCTTCTCACTCTCACTTGTTGGTTGAGAGAACATTGGAAACAATTCCACTACTTATGAATTCGACTCCTGAAGGTGGGGAAGTTGCTTGATTGAGTCTATGTGTATAATTTCTCATTTAGAGAGAAGGGTTGGACTTCTGAGGAGAGACTTTTACCTTATGCTTTCATACAAGTAATCAAGGAGAAGTTGCAGCTATTTTTCAGTAATACTTGTTCAGTGAGTTTGTGGTGTTGTTTTCCTTTCATATCAGTTTCTTATTGATGAATTCATCTCTCTTAACATGCTTTTCTTTCTTCATATGGTTTTCCTTACAGTCATATAGGCATAATTCTTTAGATTCAAAGCTCGGTTTATGTGGAAAAACATGTTTATGTATCTCTTCTCCTAGATTAATGAATTCATTCTAATACATGCTCATTATGATTTCTTAAGCTTTCAGACCTATACTACATTTACCAAATCTTAAGTTCACCACAAAACATTGTATCTTGTAAACTTTGATACCTTGACCTAATTGCTTGCTCTTATTCTCTGGTCCAACAACCTAAAAGACCATAAATTTCCAAACACTCAAACCAAACCTATAAATATAGTCTAAAATCCATTTTTTTCGAGTCATTGACTGAGAAATACTTAGACAGATCCCTATCTAGTTTAGCAGGGCTAGTTGCTAACCTGAAAGTGGTTTGAGTTTACCTCTTTCGATCTCCTCCTCAGCCTAGGACATTGTAGAGGATAACACTTTGGCGTCGTTGTCGGGGATTGAAATGATAAATCATTATTTGGATTCATTCTATTAGAGATTTCAAGAAGACTAGTTTTGTAGGTGATAGCTTCTAGTATCTAAAGATAGGTTGATTTTACAAACTTCATCAAGTTTAAGGTGTGAAAATTCTAGCTCCTAAAATACATATTAGGTCAAATCCTGACACAAATCCACCTTTTATTGTTGATGACCCTGAAAAACTACTCTGTAAACTTAAGTCACCTATATCTGAAAGTGTAGCTTGGAAAATAAAAAGAACTACATCTTTTCCTAAAAATGTATTCACTTTTGAGCATCTTTCTTTTGATATCTAGTTAGAACTATCTCTTTCAAGGTCAAAATCTGAGCCTTGCCTTCCTAAAGTGATATTTGAACCTTTTCAATTTGATTCTCATCTCCTTTCTTATGAATCCCTGTTTTCTAAATCTGATCATGAACTGTGGTTTAACTTTGATAAACTCCAAAGTCTAGCTGACCAACTCCAAATCACCACTAAAAATGCTTACATTCAATATCAGATTGAATACCTAACCATTGTTTCATCCTCTACCATACCTCCAAATACATCAGCCAACTCATCCCTTTTTCCACCACCTCCATCACTATCATCATCTTTACCTACACAACCCATTGTAGTACCTCTACTACATCCTCCAGTAGTCATGGCTCAGTTCGCTCCTCTGATCTTACCTGCTCAAATTTCTGTTGTACCTCAAAACTATGGCCAAAGACTCCCTCTGTTTGATGGAAGTTCAAAAATAATAGCCTAGCAACATGTCGACAAATTGATAGATTTTATTGATCTTGAAGAGATTTATGAAGAAGATGCTAAAATGAGAATCATAGCTCAGACTTTTTCTGAAGATGTGAAGAAATGGTTTCACAATTTGGCTGCTAATTATATCAATAACTCTTAGAGGTTGATAGAGTTGTTCTTAGCATGATGTAAAGAAAAGAAAAATCCACTACAGATTTTGGCCGAGTATAATTCTATGAAAAGAAATAAAAAATGAGTCAGTCTAAGAATTCACAACAAGGTTTAATATGGTATATAATTCCATCCTTGGAGATATGAAACCTCCTCTTGGTTTAGCACTTCTCCACTATCTTGATGCCTTCGACCCAGACACGGCATATCAACTTAAGGAGAGAGACCCTGAAACTCCTGAAGAAATGCATCGAAATGTAGTAAGTGTCGAAGTTAATCTGCTCATCAAGAAATCTAAATCAAAGATTGAGAGATTTGAGAAGAACATTGTTTTTAAAGAAGATCCCTCATCATCATTAGATGTAAAGCTTGACAATTTGATTAAAACCATGGAAAGAATGATGGACAAAATGTCTATAACATATCTACAAGTGGAGCCTTGAGTAAGGAATCTGAATTTTTGAGGACAACAACAACAACAGTTCAGAAATAGGTAGA
Source organism: Pinus taeda (assembly GCA_000404065.3). Classification (NCBI taxonomy): domain Eukaryota; kingdom Viridiplantae; phylum Streptophyta; class Pinopsida; order Pinales; family Pinaceae; genus Pinus; species Pinus taeda. The sequence continues at coordinate 22,589 of APFE030484173.1, forward strand.
AAGAGCAGAAAAATGAGGATCCTTAGGGACAGGTAAGAGCTCCATTTTAGCAGAATTACACCAAAGGGTAGGAAGAATATGAAGAGGAAATTGTAGAAGAAAGTAATTTCTTTGAAGAATATGAGTTGCCCACCCTTCTGACTGAGGAAGATCAGTTTTCTGAAGAGTATTTTATACCAAGTGATCAACATCTTGTAGTTGCAAGTGATGATCTATGGGTAGTACAAACTAAAGAATACAAAAGAGGATATCAGAATGCTCTTAGTCATTTGCATAAACAATACAACTTAAGGAACATAATTGTACCTGTTACATTGAATATGAAGAGGTAGAATGCACATAAAGATACACAAAGAAAAGAAAGAGCCCTTGCAAATCAAAATAAAGAAAATGAGATTGTCATATTGAGTCGGGATAAAACCAATGGAGCCTCTACCAACAATGTGAGAAAGGATAAGGAGGTTCGAAGAGAAAGTTGTGAGAAGGGGTCTCAAGCTAAAGGGTAGATTGAAAAAAAGGACATCACTGCAAAAGAGGTAGAAAAGAAATCTAATCTATTTAGTTTAGAGAATGAAATTTCTAAGTTTAAGGTTTCAATTCCTCTAATTGAATTAGTGAAGAATGATAAGTATAAGTTTCAGATTGTTAAAATGTTGAAGGTAGACCAAATGTCAGACACAATAAATGTTGCTGATGATGAGCTTGCAATTCTATTTGGTCTAGCCTTAGAGGGAAGTCCTGAAGATAGTGAAATCCCATCTAGACTCCAGTGCCTCACATAATCTTATGCCAAAAGTCAGTATGGACAACTAGGACTAAGTATCACCCGACCTTATCATACCTCTACTCATTTGATTTAGGTAGAGTGAAATGTCTTGGCCTTATCAAAGATTTAGAAGTGTCCCTAGAATAAATTCCAGCTAAGAATGTGTTGATGGATGTAGTGGTCATTGATATCCCTCCCCAGTTTGGTATGTTGTTGTCACGGTCTTGGGAAGAAAAGTTGAAAGGAACCTTACAACTTGACTTTTCACACACTACTATTCCAGTATTTTTGCACCTTAGAAAACTCGATAGGGAGAAGAAGATGAAATTAATGATCAGTAGCAAAGAAAAACCGATAAATCACCCCATACATGTTGTACATACTGATCTATATTCTTTCATTTTGTATAGTGATATGAATTCAATATATGATGATAGTCATCTTGTAGAATGTGGGACTCATAACCAAAACTAAAATAGGGCTTCTTGAGGCTACACAACCTCACCCCCATCAATAGAGCCAGTCTTTACTATAATCCTCAGTGGATCACTAGGCAAAAACAAGCATGGATGCCACCAAAGTTTCTCCACCTACACCGTGAGGAATTTTACTGTCTCCTAGTCTCTAAGCTTTACCGCAATCTACATCGGATCACTAGGCCCTAATCAAGACTCCAGTCTCTATGATTTACCATATTTCCCATCCCGATATTACTAGGTCTAGTCAAGGCTACACCCTCGAGGATTTACCATATATCTCATCCCAGAATTCCTAGGCCTAATGGAGAGCACCCACCTCTAGGGTTTTCTGTATATTCCCCCATTCATTGGTCAAGAATTCCTAGGCCCACCAAGGTAACAAAAATTATGGCTTTACTACAACCCAGAGTCTAGTTTAGGGGTCACTAGGCCATGTGTTCTTTCTTTCAGAGATCCACCTCACTCAATTTTGAATCCATCCGACAATCCAACTCAACCAAAAACATGAGAACCCATCACAACATGGCTATCCTAAAATGGAAAGGCAACGCTGAAGAACACTGTCGCACCTAGAAAATCCCATGTCCATGACAACAACATAACCAAAAACACATATGCATAACCATGCATGCCAAAACTAGCAAGGAAATCACACATGCAAATCGATAACTACAAATAATCCCACTATAGTTGATTGATCCGCCTCTTCCTTGCTTGATCTTTGTTTCCTCTTGCCTTGTTTTATTTGTTGATTCAATGTTTAAGTGCTCCAACAAAACTCTAAGTTTCCAAGATTGAGAGATAGAGAGAGAATAGAGAGGTACTAACTAATCCTCATAAGCTTTTTTTATTAATGAGGTCTCTATTTTCTTCAATTTTCCATTATTTTCCTTCATTTTTCTCCTCACATGCAACCTGTGACCTTTCACCTTCGTTTCCTCCTAATTTCCTTTATTTCATAAATAAAATGCCAATTAATGCCTCATGCTTTTCCAAAGCCTTTTCCATTTTCCTTAACCATAATAAACCAAATTAACACCCACACTAGGATGTTTTGGCCCAACATTCAACTTGGAGAAAGTGTCCCATAACTATGGTTATTATTTTGGCTCTATTGACTTTAATTACATGGAATTTTCACTAGGAATGTTACAGAACCCTCCCCCTTGGGGGAGCACCATCCTCAGTGTTCAATGACACCTACAACCAAAAAAACTGCTACATGCAAAATAGACTACCCGTGGAGCTTTATAACTTAGCTTGACGCAGTAATTTACAATGCTCAACCTTCTGAAAACAAAACCAACATGAAAACATAACAACATGAAAATCATAATCACATGACACCCATACCTCTTACTGGAGCTTTACAACACATCTCATGGTGGTATTTACATTCATATACATATGTACATATACCAAAACATCACAACAAGGCATATACCAAAAACATTCATTCAACCAGTGGATCGAGAAGGATACATAGCCCACATCTGATCCACCAACTCCCATGTAGCTTCATCAGGAACAAAGTGCTTCCACTACACTTTAACCGGCTCGATTGCTCGATTTCGGAGCATGAGCATTTTTCTCTGTAATATACACTGAGGTTCTGGGTAGAATTTTCCATATAGCTCCACCTGCAATACAAACCATTCAATCACATGATCAACTTATTTAACATACTTCTTAAGAAATGACACATGGAAAACATCATGGAATTTCACTGTTGGAGGCAGTGCAAGTTGATGGGCTACTGGTCCAATCCTTCCAAGAATCTTGAGAGGTCCACAAAACTAAGGTTCCATCTTGGCACATGATCTAATCCATAAGGGTCTCTTCTTCGTCTTGATGTGTAAGTACACCTATTCCCCAATATGAAACTCCTTAAAAACCTATTTTGGTCTACATTAATTTTCTGTCTATCTTGTGTTGTCTTCATATTATTCTTTATTACATGTATTTCCTATTCCATTTCTACTAACATGTCTGGTCCAATCAACACCATGTTAACTAGATCAAACAAACTCATCCTCAGAGATTCCTGATACAGATTGTTGTAAGAAAACTCAACTAGTGGAAGATACTTTTCTTACTTCCACTATTGATGCATCACACACATCCTCAACATATCTTCCAATATCTTGTTAACCCTCTTTGTCTGTCCATCTGTCTGCAGATGATAAGCTGTATTGAATGCCAACTCTATCCCTAAACCTACAAACAACTCCTTCCAAAACTTGGAAGTGAACTTAGCATCCTTGTCTGACACAATATTCTTCAGAACACCATGCAATATGACCACATCTCTGATGAAGACCTGTGCTACATCACTAGATGAATACATAGACTTCACTATAATGAAGTGTGTTACCTTTTTCAACTTGTCTACCTCAACCATGATGGAATCATGGTGTCTAGATGTCCTCAACAAATGTGTGATAAAATCCATGGAAATGACCTCCCGTTTGCATTTTGGAATCGCAATTGACTATAGTAGTCCACCTAGATGCTTAAATTATGCCTTTATCTACATACAATCCAAACGTCTATCCACAAAATTTTCCACGTCCTTCTTTAGATTTATCCAATAATAAAACTTCTTCACTGTTTTTCATGTCTTTTGATATCTCGAGTGACCTAAACACAACTTAGCATGAAATTCCCTCAACATGAGCTTCTTGATTTCACAATTATCTGGCACATATATCTTGTCCCTAAATCTGACAAATGAGCCTCATCATTGGGTAACTATATGGACCTTAATACAACTCCAAGCTTATTAAAATCAACTCTTATCATAATTCCTTACATATTTTAATTATATTTTTCTTAATGAGATGAGTAAAAGTAAGATGTTGTGTTTAGTGGTCTAATGTGCATTGATTGCAGGTTTTTGAGATAAAATCATGGAAATTTTGGCTAACTAAGGGCAAAAACTTGAATGAGACAAGGAGGAGAGATTATAGGAGATAAATCCTCATTTACTCCTCACTCATTCGAATATTCCTCAATCAAATCACACTAGCTCAGAGTTGTAAGTGGTCGAGTCATGGAGATCATGGGCAGCCGAGCTAGTTCATCTTGAGTTTGGGAGCCAACCCTCCCTAGATTTAAGTAAGTCATTGGAGACTTCAATTGTATAAATAAAGAGGCTTAGAGCCTCATTAGGATTTAGATTTTTTATGTAAGAGCACTAAATATTTTTGAGTTCAAGCTTTGTGGCAAAACATTGCTATGTAATTTTTCTGATATGATAATAAGAATGATCATTTCCTTGATCTAGCACTGAGTTGACTCAGAGGGCTAAAGCTCTTGGGTTAGGTCCCAACCCTAGCAGCAAAGGCTCCTCTTCTTGTACTTGTATGCTTAGGTGATTTCATAGATTAATGGTTGAATTGGTTTTAGCATTGTTTCATTGCAAGTAGTTGTGAATTTGATTATTTTGCTTCCATTTATGCATTGCTTTAGCAGTAGCTTAGAAAGATAAAGGAATACCAAAAAGGCCGATAGCAAGTGTATTTGGCCTCACTTCACCCTTTAGGGACCATGGTTTGAGGAAAGAACTCCTATGCAACCCCAAAAAGGCAAGATTCTGATTTCTCATGGAATTTAGGGGTTTCTGCTACTTAGGCCAGCATCTTTTCAATTTTCAAGGATAGGATTCAACTATCATTTCTGATATCTTCAGCTTTGTATTAGATATCATAGTGTTTCACATTATTCTGCAAGTATTTCCATTCATGAACTATACAAATAGATAATGAAATTATGTTGTCTTAATTTGATTGAAAATCTTTCTTGTTTGACATGTTTCATGGATAAATGCCAGTGATTGATGCAATGTAGGAGTTTCAATAGTGCAAGAAAATCTCATGACCAGTAACCCCATCCTAACCTCATTGACCCATGATCACCAAAAGCCACTAATTCCCTCAACCAATTCATCATTCCATAAGAAAAACTTTCCAGGTTTGTTTAGCAAATCCAACCATCTTACAAACTCTGTTTTGAGCTTTGAAGAGGTCCAAGCCACTCCCTTTCCCTCTTTCATCCATTGTTCACCTTCTCTAAGCCCTGTACCACCTTCCAAATCATTCCTATTTCTCTTGGCTAGATCCTGTAGGAATATAGGGGATCTTGTAGGAGTATTAGGACATCCTCTAGGAATCATCTGTAGGATGACCCTTAGTGGCCTGTTTTGAGGCCGATTTGTGGAAAAATCATCTTGAAGGATAGGAGAATACCTTGCTTTCCTCTCGAGCTATCTCACATTTCACCACCATCTCTAACCCACTTGCCACATCACCAAGAGGATTTAGCATTCACATTTTCACAAAAAATGAGAAAAAGGAAAATGAGTTATTGTGTTCATTCATATGCACAACAATAGAATGTTTGGTTATTTTAGATTGCATGCCTAGGACAGTTAGGATTACACACAGGTTAACCTAAAATTATTTTGAAGAAAAATCTCTTAGAAATTAGTTAGATAAGAGGTGTGTTTAAGCATTTGATTTCAGTCTTTCCATACTACAGTAGACAATATTTCAATTTTCCTAATTAGTGCAAAGTTCCCCTTTCCTCATTGGTAATCAAGCTTCTTCTGAATCAATAGAAGGTTGGTTTGAGAAACCATAGTGGTCTATCACCAACTAAGTAGTGACAAAGAGTGGACCCATCACATCTCCTTGTGTATATGGCACTGTCACCTCCAAGTTTGTACGAACCCTAGGTTGATAAAGTAAAGTTGGTAGTCCCAGGAGTTGCAACATTATTGCTACAATATTGGTGCTCATCACTTTCTTGCATCATTGTCAGGGATGTGTCTAAGTAAGATGTGATTTCTACTTTATTTCTTCCATTTCTTATCTCTGACATTATGCCATTATCTTCATTTTTGCAAAATTATTTGCAAATTGGTTTTCTTTCTTTTCCATTCTGCAAGTGAGATTTCATTCAACATTTATTTTCCGTTCAGTTTGTCATTTCAAATATGCAATTAGTCTCAAAGATTGAAAAAAAAAACACAAAACAAAACAAAAACATATATTTCATGCCTCGTAGGAATAGGGATAACTTAGGAACATTGTTACCAAATACCCCCACCACTTCAAATAGCCAACCTTCCCTCTTCTTTGGTGGTTGTGAATTGGAGGATCCCTTAGGTGAACAACCAGATATTTTTGAAGAACCTAGAGGGTGAGAAGAAGAAGGAGAACCCATTCCAATTGACCTAATGGCTGAAAATAGTAATGATAGAGGAGATAGAGAAATAATTGAGGGTTATTTTCCCAATAAAGGGACTAACAAGGATACCAAAATGAAAAACATTAGCCCCTCTTCTCTTCCTCATTTCCATGGCCCGACCTCAGAAGATCCAGATACTTTCATGTTTGAGTTCAATGTCATATGTAGAACTTATGATTACGCGATTGATGATTAGAAGTTGAAATTATTGCCATCCAATCTCAAGGATGCAACTTTGTGTTGGTTCATGGGTTTACCTAGGGATAGCATCACAACCTGGGCTCAGATGTAGCAAGCCTTGAACAATAAGTATCAAGACTACTGCATGTCCAAAGATACTAAAGAGGAAATTTTTAGAATGACCTTAGGGCATGATGAATACATGGAGGATTATGAGGAAATATTACAGCTTAGCTACAAAAGGGCCATGTGCGCACTTGAGCTTGAGTCATTGAAGTTAGTCCTACTCAGAGGGGTAAGGGAAGATATTCTGGATACACTAAACTTGCTAGCAGGTGGGGACATCTACCAGCTACCCTATGAAGATATCAACACTTTCTTTAGGAACCATTCTAGGGAAGCTAGGAAAAATGGTAGGGGTAGTCAACCAATGGCTAGCTCATCCTCTATAAACACATCCTTAAAAGGTGAAATTGGAAACATGTTAGAAGATTTCAAGAGTGAAATACTGCAAACCCTTTCCCTACAAATGGACACTATGCACATGAAGAGGAAGCAAGAGGAAGCAGAGAGAGCATTAGCCATATTCTTCCCTAGATGAACAAGGAGGCACCCTGAGAATGAATGTCCATTAAACCTGATATAAATCTGCCTGGTCTGTGAAGAAAACTACTCCATAGACAAGTGCCCTTCTCTACTTGGACTAAAAGATGTGCATCAGGGAACTGAAGGGGTGACTAAACATCTCTACTACATAAATCAACGAAGACCTCATGGGCCTCAACCATACTAGTAGGGCATGCAAGGGTCATCCTATGCATACTGCAACCCTAACTAGAACACATCCATTCCCTCTTGGGCCCCCCTGCTCATCCTTCCTGGTCTACACCTTCTCCTTGGTCTTTTGCACCTCAATACCATTCCCAACCAACCAACCAGTCATTGCAGCCATATACTCTGCCATAACCTCAGTGGAATGCACCACCCCAAGGGTGGATGCCCCCATACGACAATGCTCTAGCTTTATTGCCTTCAACTCCTACTCAACCACAAATTTTACACCCTGTTCCACCTAAACAACCTCAGATGCCTACCTAACCAAATCCAAACCTGAAGAATAGACAAGCACAACAAGTATATAGTGGAGAGACATCCTACCCTACTTATGTTATGGAGATTCAGGAAATCAACCTAAGGTCTGGGAGAGTACTCCCAGACAATCAACCTCCATCTCCACCTAGGGAGAGTAAGGAGGAAAGAGAGGAAAGTATGCCTAGAGTGAATCCACCATCATTTCTTGAAAGATTAACTCAGCCAATCCAACCTACCCTAGAACATAATGAACTTTTGGGTGAATTAAAAAATCTTTGTGTCAAAATTCCACTTCTCCAAGCCATTAAGGATGTACCTATTTACAACAGACTGATTAAAGAGAAGTGTTTCAAATATCTAAGGAGGCGAAAATAGACACCTCTACCATTAATGTCATTGGACATTGTCCGACTTAATGTTGGGGTAGATAATTTTCCCAAAGTATTTAGACCCTGGAAGCCCTGTAGTAAATGTGCACATCAATGGCACCATTTTCCCACATATCTTGATTAATATTAGGGTAGCCAATAATGTAATGACTAAGGACACCATGCTCAAGCTCAATCTACAGGGTTAATTAAGAAAGACCACAATAGTCTTGTATCTTGCAGACCCTTCCATAGTAGCCCCTCAAGGGATTATTAAGGATGTGATGGTCTCCATCGACTCTTGGGAGTACCCTGTAGACTTCCTGGTTCTCCAGCCTAAGGCCAAGCTTAGTGGTTATCCTCTCATACTTGGGAGACCCTTGTTAGCCACTATAGATGCCTACATCAAATGCAGGGCTAGAAATATGACTATTAAAAATGGGAATCTGTCCAAGTAGTTTGTCTTGTACCCTCATGCTCAGCCATCTTTAGAACATGATTTACCTTTGTGGCTAGAAGAGGAGGAAGAAGATGAAGTCTACTCAGCCAAACTCTATACCCTAGAAGATGCCATGGGAAGAGGACAACCAGATGAAGATGATTTGATTGAACACATGCTCCAAAATCTAACTCCCAACACCTCATCCCTAGAGGAAGTAGTAAAGGAAACCAAGAGAAACCATCACATTGATCTCTGCTTAGCTGATTCAAACCCTACTCATGTTAAGATAATAGAATTTGACCTTGAAAGAAATTTGAAAATCAACCCCTCTCTTTCTGTATGCCAAGAAGAAGAGTTGTGCAACATGCTAAGGGGACATATGGATGCCTTCACTTGGAGTTACAAGGAAACGAAGGGAGTGCACCCCTCAGTGTGTGCTCACCACATTCATATCAAAGAAGGTTGTAAACTAGTCTGACAACCCTAAAGGAGAATGAATCCAATTCTCAAGGATATAGCCAAAGAAGAACTGCAAAAGCTGTTGGATGTAGGATTCATTTACCCTATCTCGAATAGTGAGTGGGTTTCTTCTTTGGTGTTGGTTCCAAAGAGAAATGGGAAGTGGAGGATTTTTGTTGATTATAGAGGGTTAAACAAAGCAACAAAGAAGTACCATTTCCCTCTACCTTTCATTGACCAAGTGTTAGATGGCTTGGCATGGAAAATGTTTTTCTCTTTCCTAAATGGGTTCAGTGGGTACAATCAAATCTAGATAAACCCAGAGGACTAGGATAAAACCACGTTCACTTGTCCTTGGGGTACCTTCTGTTTCTGGGAAAACTAGTGTCTTTTCGATCGAATGGCCCTCTAGGATTGGCAACTATCTTAGAAACAAAAAATCAAAGCAATTTGGGATTTATTCTATGTATGATAGATAAGAGAGAGGCAAAGGAACCAACCTGGATCTTCCACTTAACTCCTTGATTGATCTCTCTCCCCCTTGGCAGAGCTTGAAACTCCTCTCCTACTTATCTCGCTTAGAGAATACCTATAGAAACATAGCAACAAAACACCATCAAATCATCTTGATCTATTATATCATAAGCATTGCAGAATCATAAATACAATGAACATACAATGGCATTCACAAATAATAACATTCATAATTGCACAGTTTTATGGAAGAAAAATCAAAGAACTTTATTAAATAGAAGGGAGAATTACAACCCAACTGTCTGATCCAGCATCATCCTCCCAGCATCAAAGCCCTCTTCACCTCATGAAAAGAAAGATCACACCAACAATACAATGCTCTTTCTCAAACACAAACTATCAGCACTTCCTTGCAAATTACAAAATTCCAGCCTCCAGATCTCTCAGATGAGGGATCCATTTATAGATGTGTGCAAGGGTGTGAGTCATCTATGGGGTTTTGATTAGTGTCATTCCACTTGTTTTTTTTGGTTCCACTTGGAGATTTCTTACATCTCTTACTCATCCCTCAGCAAATTCAGAGAGGCAAGTGTCATAGGAGAAGTTTCTAGAAGATTCCATGAGCATCCACTTAGCAAACTGTCTCAGAAATTTGTCCATCCTTGCTCAACGCACCATATAGAAGGCCTCATCATTATGCATCGCACCTAGCTAGTGTAGGAGTGAGTATGCATCATACCCTGACAGTGGAGCAGTCAGTATGGTCCTGTTTTGGCCAGCTCTGGATGGTTTTTTAGGTGGAACTTTTGGGTAATGATGTAATCCATTTACCATGATCCTTTAGGGTATGAAACAACAATTTTAGGGGTTAAAGAGCCCTAGTTTATTGACATATAAGATTGGGGTTACAGTGCCCAAAGATGTCTATAACACCTTCACCTATAAATTCCTTCCTTTTGGAATATGCAATGCCCCTGCCACTTTCCAGAGGGCAATCCTAAGTATCTTTTCCGAGCTAGTCCATCATGTAGTAGAAATTTATATGGATGATTTTACACTCTATGGATTTTATTTCTAGGAGGCTCTGTCCAACTTAGTTAAGGTGCTGAAAAAATGCATTGAAATGAACTTGTCCCTTAGTCCCAAAAAATGTGATTTTTTGATGACTATAGGGATTGTTTTAGGTCATTCAATATCCTAGAAAGGATTGCACGTGGACCCAAATAGGAAAGCCATCATCCAAAGGGTCCCATCTCCACAAAAATAGAGGGATGTCAGAAGTTTTCTAGGTTTAGCTGGATGCTATAGGAGATTTATAAAAAACTTCAGCAAGTTAGCTTCTCCTTTATTTGGGTTATTGGCCAAAGACTATAAATTTTTATGGTCAACAAGCTGTGAAGAGGCCTTGGACACCCTAAAGGACAAGTTGACCACTGCCCCTATTCTCTGAGGCCCAAATTGGGCCCTTCATTTCCATATACATGTTGATGCCTCTTACAAATCCATAGGAGCATCTCTATGCCAGATATATGCCAACCTACCTTATGCCATTTACTTCATAAGTAAGAATCTGTCAAAAGCCAAGTTGAACTACATAGTGACTGAAAAGGAGCTCCTAGTTGTTGTGCATTCATTGAACAAATTTAGGAATTACATTGCAGGTTACCAAACATTGGTACATACTGACCATGTTGCAATTAAATACTTGATGAATAAACTTGATTTAAATGCCAAGATTATTAGATGGTTACTTTTATTGCAACAGTTTGATTTAACTATTATTGATAAGTCTGGCAAGGAGAATGTTGTTGCAGATTTCTTATCCATATTGACTTTTCCTTCAAGGGAGGAAGGAATGATTGATGATTAGTTGCCAATGAACACTTATTTGCCATTTCAGTTCTCTCTCCATGGTTTGCTAACATAAAAAATTACTTTGTGTCTGCACAGTCTCCACCAAATTTTTCCTCCAAGGAAAAGAGAAAGATTTTGAGGAAGAGTGCCCCATTCACCTGGATTGGGGGAAACCTCTTCAAACTAGGCCCATATCAAACTATGAGAAGATGTGTCAGGGAGGGGGAAGTCTTTGACATCCTTTCAAACTGTCATGATGGGACTTGTGGAGGTCACTTTGTGACAAAAAGGACAACATTCAAGGTGTTACAAATTGGTTATTACTGGCCCACTCTTCACCAAATGTGAGGAGGTATACTAGTCAGTGTGATTGGTGCCAAAGGATGGGGAAATATACCCCAAGGTATGAAATTCCTCTGCAATATCAAGTGACTTTTGAGCCATTTGACAAGTGGGGCATGGATTTCATTGGACCCATTGACCCTCCATCCAGGCAAAAGTAGTACATCACTGTGTGCACTAACTATTTAACCAAGTGGGCTGAACCCAAGTCTATCAAAGCAACAACAAATGAGAAAGTGGTTGAATTCTTAAGGGAAAATGTATTTTATAAGTTTGGGCACCCTAGAGAACTGGTTACTGATCAAGGCAGTCAGTTTACCTCTCACATGATTGAAATTTTTTTAAGCCAACACAAGATCAAGCATAGAACATCCAATCCTCACCACCCACAAGCTAATGGGGAAGTGGAGGTAACCAAGAGAGTGTTGGAAGGTATTCTGACGAAAGTGATTAGCAGCAACAGAAAGGATTGGGAGAAAATATTAGTTGAGGCTACTTGGGCTTATAATACCACCTCAAAGACCACCATTGGATTCAATCCTTATGAGCGGGTCTATGGGAAGAAAGCCCTGTTGTCAATAGAATTTGAATACAACACTTTAAGGATGGAAACACAACTAGATCTAGATATCACTAGGGCACAACAAGAGAGATTTCTCGACCTGAATGGGTTAGATGAATTTAGGATGCAGGCCCTCTTACACATAGAGGTGACTCAAGTTCAAAGGAATATTTGTCATGACAAGAACATAAAGGAAAAATAGTTTCAAGAAGGTGATTGGGCTTTGTTACATGATTCCAGTTACAAGGATTTTAAAGGTTAGTTAAGGACTATATGGCTGGGGCATTTTGTCATAAAAAAATGACATGACAATGGTTCAGTACAGATAAGGACCATTGATGCTGAGGTTATCCCTTTACTTGTCAATGGGCACAGATTGAAGGTCTACAAGAAGCCCTTATCAAAGCAAGAATTCATTAATGGCATTAGCAATACAATGATGGTGGTGGAGAAAGTCTCAACTTCTACCCCATCAAATCCTTGAAAAAGGAAATTAAAAAAAAGAGAACAAAAAAAAGAAAAAAGGAGAAAAAATAAAGAGACACAGGTGAAAACCTCCATGAGGCACCTGAGTCCCATTGTTGGGTTGAAAACCCCTTGAGGCGGTGCAATGGTGTTGAAAATAAAAGAACTCTGGATTGAAACCTCTTTTGAGGCACCCAGGGCAAGTAGCTAGGATGAAAACCTTTTGGAGGCAGAATAGTTGTTTTTAAAAAAAAAAAAATAGAGAGAAAAGAAAAACTTTAAAATTGTTGGTTGCAGGTCAGTGGGAGGAGGATTAGAGCAACTTGAGAGGAATAGAAGGACCTAAAAATCCATATTTTCATTCCTCCATCCCATATTCTTCATTATCCCAACAATTCCTCCATTTATGAGCTCCTCGAGCTCAATTTACATAGGCTCTGTGTTTTCTACAAGATTCCCTGAAAACCTATAGGAGTTTCCTATAAGAATTAAAGTGGCTTGGGAATCCCAAGAAAAGTGACCCTAGAGCAAGGAGATGACCAGCCTATCTCAAAAAATAAAATATTTACTCCACCACATCATCACCACGTTACCCCTGCATCCATCCAATAAGTCAATTAAAAAAGATTACAGTATTCAAAGAAGAAAAAAATAAATAGAAGAGGGTGAGAATAGAGGACAAATGGATAATACCTAAAGGCTATACCTCTCACCTACCAATTAATAGACTCCTTTTCTACCCATTTCAGCAATCCTCATGCACCAAAAGTGAACAAAAGTATGAAAAGTTAGGGAAGAGGTAGCTAAAAGACATCCTGCAGAAAATCCTATAGTAGCCTATCCCACAAAAGGAAATTTCAAAATGTTGTAGCCATATTCAACATAGATATTTGAATGTCAAGGAAGCTCCTCCAAAGCTCAAAAGTAGTAGAAGAATCATCAGCATCACTCTCTAGTACTTGCACGTCGAAGGAAACAAGCATCAAAAGAGGCAAATAAAAAAAATATGGAGCAAGTATAGAGCACAAGGACATCATTCTCCAATAAGAATCATCATCAAAGCACTTATCCATAGGTATTTCATATTTCTTATGCTCTCTCGTTAGCACAATATGATAAAAAAAGTGGGATTATGTAAGAGTTGGTTTTATAAGCAAAGGGGATTAGTTAACTTGGCCACCTTCGACCAGTTGACGAGGAGAAAACAGTTAGAAGTAGTCAAATCAGAAGAAAAAGGACATAAGGCCAAAAATGGTTAAATTATAGATGATTGAAGTGGGATATGATTACGAGGTAAGGAGGAATGATGGAGTGATAGTGGGACCAACGACCCCAAAGGAGGTGCTCGTACTTAGGCATCCAACACACCATCCCACATGATCACCCATATAAGGAAATAAAACACTGATTTCCATGCAAATAAAGCATTAGAAATATTGAGGATTCATCAAAATAAGGTTTCTCTTGGCCTCTTGAAGTAGCATCTACAAGAAATATAAAGAGCATTTTGCAGTGCAGTAGCACCTACAGGATCCTATAGGAAGACCTACAGGATATAGAGAAATCATCTACAATATTGTCAGTGGGCACTATGGGAGGAGAGATCAAAGGTTGTCTACATAAGATGGAGTCTAGTGAGGTAGGAGCTATACCTTCCCATATTTTCCATTTAAAATAAAGAAAAAATCCTCCATTTTGGTTAAGAAAGTTACAGTCTAGGGGAATTATAGTGTAGGGTTATCATTTAAATCTCTCACCCACTAGAGTTATCGAATTGTATCCTTACAAGCCTCCACAATTACCAAGGGAAAGATGACAGGGGGTTTTAACTAGAGAGAACCCACAAACACAGTAAGAATTCATTAGAACCCTACTGTAGTAGAAATTTTCACAAGGCATAATTGGATGGGTTTCATTGAAAGAATGAGAAGATACGTTGATGAGGTGTCCAGAGACTTTGCTCTCTCCCTCATACCCCTCACTAGGACCCATGCCACTACTGTGGTGAAAGGCATATCAATAGAAATCACCTCTGAAGTTATAAGCAGAATCACCACACTCCCTTTAGGGTTACCTTGGAGAAAAGAAGATAAGGGTAACGACACCCTTGCAAAGAAGAAATTCTTTTTGGAAGGGGAGGAGGCAATGGAGAACAAAAATGGGGTTAGAAGGGAAAGCCTTCCACACCCTTGGAATGAATTTAGTTACCACCTCAATAAATATATATCATGTGAAGGGAGATACAGTGTGGTGTATGGGTACCATTTCAGACTTCTCCAAGCATTGAGACTTGGAGTAGACACACCTCCTAAAAATAGACTAAGTATACCCTACATCCTTCTTCAATCAAGGATAGATATGAGCATCAAAGTGTAGGAGGGAAGACATCAAAAAATAGCTCATCATGGGTTGATAAAACTTATCCTAGAAAATGCTCTACAAAACCTAAGACTCCCTATTACATGGAAAAATTTCAGAGACATGCAGGCAGAGGGAGCAATTCAAGCACTTGAATATGACAAAAGCCCCACTACTAGTGAGAGGGATGAAGAAACATAGGAAGAAGATGAAGAGGAAACATAGGAGGAAAAAGATGAAGAAAAGGAAGAGGAAAATGAAGAAGAGACAGAAGAAGAAACAAAAGAAGAGACAGATGAGTAGAGTGAGGAACTAGAGGAAGAAGAGAAAGAGAAATACAATGATGAAAAGGAGAATGAAAAATAGGAAACAAAAGAGAAGGAAGAACAAAGGTCTACAGTTCAAGGCAAAGAAGGTGAAGAATCACCAAGGGTATCTCCAAAACCTAATGAGAAAGAGGCAACAACTGCTCTTACTACCCTAAGTAAACCTATCAAGTCAAAAGGGAAGAGACAGAGACAAACCCAATTGTACTTTAGGACAAGAAAAAGCACAAGGATCAGGCACAAAAGACCTCAAACACCCACAGAAATTCCTGTTGTCATTGAAGACTCACCAAAGCAGCAAGAAAATGTAGCTCCTCTTGAGAAAAATCAAGGAGAAGGATCATCAAGACAAGCCTCTCCCAAATCTCCCGTCACTTATGTTATGAGGCTTGTCACAAGGTCTGCCTCATTAAAATGAAAATGTATCCTATAGGAGACACATAGATACATACAAGAAGTAGAGGCCATCCTATAGGAAACTCTGCTAAACCTACATGAAACTTAGAAAATGGACTAAGAAGGTATCACTCAACAAGAAACAAAAAAAGGAAGACCCAGAACTGAGAGAACCTATTCCACAACCTAACCTCAACTCTTACTATAGGTTCATTGAAGGGGGTAGGGTCATCCCACATAATTTGTCCATCCCCTTATTCTTTGAGTTTGAGAAAGAAAGGGCAAGGACGCACTGGTGGATGCAGATTGCCAAATCAAAAGGAGTAGAGGATGTAGGGCACATGGATGAGAAATTGAAGGATATGGGCAGAGAACTGAGTAGCATAAGGGACACAGAGGCAATGATGAAAGCTCATTTGGAGGCAGAGAATGCATCGCTAAGGGGAAAATTACAAGAAAGGGAAAGTTAGTTGGTACCTATGGCTAGTTTATCCTTAGAAGCAATCTAGTGCAGGTTTCCAGCAAAGTCTTATGCCTTGTATCTCAAGGAAAAA
The DNA here is from genome assembly GCA_000404065.3 of Pinus taeda. Taxonomy (NCBI): domain Eukaryota; kingdom Viridiplantae; phylum Streptophyta; class Pinopsida; order Pinales; family Pinaceae; genus Pinus; species Pinus taeda. Next base: position 38,956 of record APFE030484173.1, read on the forward strand.
TGGTTACAATTCCAAATTAATACTTTGTTATCATAGAGAGACATTATGCCTTTCCAAGACTATAGACAATTCATTGATCTATGTGTTCAAAGCACCTTGGAAGATAGAGCGAAAATGTTTGAGTTTTTGTTAGGATATTCCGACACATAGGAAATAGTTAAGTATAACTTGGTCTAGTATAGAGTTAGGTAAAGTGTGTTTCTTAGTGTGTTTCTTTACCGTTGTACATTTTGTAACTTACAATCCGACGGTCACGATATGTAGTGATCCGACGGTTCATTCTCTCCTCGGTATTACCGACACTTGATCCGTGGATTGACACCAAATTGGTCCATGAATTCTATTTAAAGCGCATGGAGGGTCATTTGTAGGTTAACCATGCATGAGAGAAGCTTATGTAAAATTTCATTCTTTTATTAATAAATTGCCTGAAGTGGATGCGTTGGCTCAGGCCGTGGACTGTTTCCCTCTTTGACGGTTTTAACCACGTCAAAAATACTGGTGTATTGATCTGTGATCTGTTTGTGAGCGATGTCCTTTGGTGTTCCGTTTGAGGAACTTACCCTGTAAATTCCTATAGTTTTACCTACACAACTTGGCCTTGACAGATTTGAATGTGTGGGGCCCAAATTCAAAACTAGGGGACTTGCAATTGATGGCTTTAGCATCATGGATGAATCATGAGGAGGCAAGAGCTACAGAAATGAAAAAGGTAATGGCAAGAGAAGAGACATAGCCCCTCATGATAAGAGCTGAGCAATCTAATCCAATGGCTGTCATCAGCACCCACAACCTAATTGCAAATGATCCTAAGCTTGCACCTAGGTACCTTGTTGCTTAAGAGCAAGCAATCACAGACTTTGAAGACATGATCAGATTGCTAGGAGATGAAAGCATGCAAGCTTGCCAAAGGAGATGGAACACCTTGCCCTACAACCTAAAAATTAGAGAATACCATTCTCCCCAGAGGTTGAGAGAGGCACTAAATAGAAGTACAAGCAAGATCTACAAAGATTCAAAGTCAATTAGATTGGATTGAGACTTAGTCCACCATTACTTTTAGGAATGTTGGATGGAAGGAAAGAAGAAGAAACTACAACAGAAGCATGGGATGTCAGGGAGGCCACCAAAGCAATGAAGGACATGGATATAGATTAAGTTACTCAGAGGATGAGAAACACTTTTAGTAGGGGGTGATGATGAGCCTCATCATTGGGTAACTATATGGACCTTAATCAGTGTTGTGAAAATCGCGATCAAATCGCGATTTAATGAAAAAATTGTGATTTTTTCAATTGGGCGATCAAATCGCGATTTTTATACCAAAAAATCGCCTTTTTTTGCCGATTTTTTCCGAAAAAATCACGCTTTTTTGAAAAAATCATGCTTTTTTGAAAAAAGCACAATTTTAACCAAAAAATCGCATTTTTTATGGAAAAAATCGTACATGGTCGGGGCAGCACGATTTTATAAGGTTTTTTTTGGTTTTTTAGTTCCTCATTTGGACAGTGGCGCGCACGGAAGGAGGAGGAGCTCTTGGAGACCAGCTGAAGAGGGTTTGTAAACTATTTAGCCAAATCTAAGTGCTTAGAGGAGAAATTCAAGAGGAGACCATTGATTTCTCCATAGAAACGGTATGTGGATTAATTTTTTTTTTTTGTTTTCATTGTTTAAAAACATTGTTTTTCTATGTTTTTCATTGTTTTTGGTTGGGAAACTTCGTATGGGCACCATTTTCTTTTGTTTTCATTGTTTTTAAATAGTTTTTTATATTTCTTCATTCATTTGGGATGGGTAACTTGGTATGACTATGGGAACCAATTTTTTATTTTTTTGTTTTCATTTTTTTAAACATTGTTTATGTTTTTTTCATTGTTTTTGGCATTTTCCATTTGGTTGGGTAACTTGGGTTTGGATTCTGGAATGGTTGGGTAATTTGTGTTTGAAACTTTCAACTTTGGAATGGTTGTTTTAGGTTGGGTTACGGGTAACTTGGATTTTCATTGTACAATCATCAATGTAAAAATTAAAAATTAAAATACTAAATTGTAATTTGTAAATTTGTAACTTGTAATTTTGTAAATGCTAAATTGTAATCCTAATC
>APFE030484191.1:9431-33951 GCA_000404065.3 Pinus taeda
CCAGTACAGCATCGCACCAGTTGAAAATGGTGCCTCGGTAGCAATCTATCGCCATCCGCATATGGGACCCGGTGGCTAAGTGTAAAGCAGCTGTGCCGCAGAGTCTGGTAACTGTGAATTCTATCACCATAAGTTCAGGCCGGGATATGAACTTGATTTCAATCCCCTTCTCCTGGTTCTGGTTGTTACACCACTCTAGCCGGAGGCTAGCAAGGGATTGGCCACCCGGCCTAGTCCCGAATAGAGAAAGGTGTTCGCCGCTATTGGGAAAACATGTGAGAAAGTATATATTGGAGGCCTCTATCTCGAGCTGGTGGCCTCCAATGTAGAAACATTGATCCTGAATGTTCCATCTCTCGACCAGCCACTCCAGAAATGGCACCTGGGCCCTCATTCTAGGTATGACCCAGTATTTATAAAGGCCGCATGCTCTCAATGCATCAATCGTAGGTTGGTGATTCAACGCAGCCGAATCAACAACTTCATGCTCTCTTTCACACCAATCCAGCATGGTGGGCAATCTACACACCAAAAAATGAGTCTTAGAAATCATAAAATCAAAATTTAATGGATGAATTTGAAAGATGGGGTTTGAGGGTGCGCTTTACATGGGGTACGTACCCCACCTTCAGAAACAGGGCGTGGGTACGCATCTGGTCTGAAGGTAGATTGCGTACCCCGATCCTTTTTCCTTTGAGGAAAAAGTCGGGGTACGCAGGTTACCCATGGGAAACCTGCGTACCCCGAGGAGCGCATCCCAAAACCCCAATGCCCCCAAAAAATCAAACTAAGGCTAAAAATCAAATTCTAAATGGATGAAATTGAAGAGGAGGATATTGTGAATTACCTGGAAGTCACGGCGCTCGATTCGACGGTCTGATTTTCCGCAAAGTCCACGGGAAGTTTCTTGCCAAAAGCCCTTTTTTCTACCTCAACAGTAAAATGGTAAAAATGACATGGTAAAAGGTCTTTTTATAGGTTTTTTGGATAAATAAATATTAAATTTGTTTATTTTTCACCATAGAAGGTCATTTTTCAATGTATTTTTTTGCCTATCTTAAACAGGTATGAGTAATGTGTCGTTTTTGTGCAGGACAAAGGGATTTACAGGGAAACTTGTCATTTTTCATGAACCAAACATCAGAGTCATCTTTTAAGCCTTTTTCTGACTCCTAAAACATGAAAAGATTGCCGAGTGTTTCTTTTACACTCGTTAAAACGGAATTAAAAGACGGTCCCCTTATAGCCCTTTTCTGACCGTAAAAACAGGAAAAAATTGCCGGATTTTTGTCGTTTCAAATTCGATACTGGAAATAGAACGACGTGTCCTTGATCGCTTTTTACTTTTCAGGTCAAAGACACTACTATGAAAATATCCTTGGTCGCAAGATCAAGCGGTTCTCCTAGGTATTATTTTATACTTTTTCGGGCTTAGGAGACACAAATTTACGAAAAAGTCCATTCTGGAGTCTTCTAAGTTTTTTCAGACTCTCTAAATATGAAAAACGCCGAGTTTCTCCTATACTGGACTCTTTAAAATCTCACAGTAAAGGACCTGTTCTATTACAAATAGGAACGGACCACTCCTTCTTAGGGTTCGAATCAGAAACTAAGTTGGACTCATCCGAAGGATGAGCTTACAAACAAGCATATGTTATCCTCCTCAAGCTTGTAAAAAATTAAATAGGTACTTGCCAGAAATGGTGGGGGAAAAATGAGAAGAATGAGCCTATTTGATATCCTTTTGTCTCAGAAATAAAACCTTACTACCACTCTTGAACACGACACTTATTCATTCACCTGGGTTCGGAAATCCCTTGTCTCACAGTTGACCAAGATCATTTGACATCTTTAGTCGGGTTATGGGAGTCGACTTTGAGTCATTCGTCGCCAAACCATCTGTTGTGTCGTTATGTGTTCAAGAGGTCTGAAACAAAACATTCAACCACAAAATACCTATCATTCATTGTGCCATCATTGAGTGAGTCCTTGCAGCAACATTTCTTCAACTTGAACTATGATTTCGTGTTGTGGGCTTGCCTACGACGGGTCGCTTTCTATCTACATCAGCACATTATCTAGAGAGTTGACTTAGAAATCGTCAGTACCTTGGAGTCTGCATGCATCAATGGTAGGTTTCTCGCCTTCGACATCAGTTTTCATCATTGACTTGCGATCGAAGGATTCCATGAAATGTTCGACATCGACTCATTCATTCACATCTCATGGATTGTGCTGGGTACTTTGAGAACCATTGACATTACTGGTGGTCTCTCTCACGCTTGTTAACAGTTTACATCATTGACTGGTAATCAAGTGGTTTCTACCATGTTCGACATCGACTCATTTATTCACATGGCTAGAATCGTACCAATTCGGGAAGTAGAGATGAAGACCCTGGATCTAGTTTCCACCATCCAGGCTGCGAGGAGTTTTGTATTCATTATGTTGTAGACCAATTATAAACAGATGGTTGCGTCCATACTGTGTCTACACGAGTCTATGATTATGATGTATTATGAAATCACTCCTGTATCAGAATAGTTAGTCTGTTAGTTAAAGTTTTGATCTGAGTATGGGAATGCCTACCTCAGCGATGATATAATCTTATACATGTATTTTGTGTTGAAAATTACAGGTTCTGACCAGGCTCTCCACGAGATAATCCTTGAAATTATAAAGTACTTCACCCTTCCTTGATGATATAAAACCCTTATCTATTACAGGCTTCGCACTTTAGGGGGCAATCTGTTACACTGACATTTGTCACCATGAATATCTGCAGTTAATATGGCTCCATCAATAGTCATATTATCCTCCTTGTCAAGCCTTATACCTCTGCTCTCCATGTCAAACCTCAAAAAAGAGAGAAAGTCATTAAAAATCATGTTTATCTCTGGGTACGCAGGTTCTCTCTACCTTGCCTGCGTGTACGCATCCCAAGCTCATTGTACCCGCGTACTTGTACGCTCTGTAAGTCAAGGGATGGGTGCGTACTCCTGTAAAGGTCAAAAGGCACGAGTTTCATCTTAAAAAAGTTACTTGTGGTCACTTCTAAAGCTTTCTAGAAGAGTGTTTGACGTGTATTGAGCGCCTCCAGATGGTTCATGCATCCCTATGATAGAGGAACTTATCCCATCAAGAGAGGAGCTACCCCATCCAAAAGAGGGAGTATCCCATTGATGTTGGAACTGAATAACTTCCTCTAGAACACTATAAATACAGGCATTGGGCCAGAGGAGGGGAGGTTGAAAGCTGAACATTCTAAAGGGTAAATGCTGCTGGAATTAGGACTTCCATTGTTGACTTGTGAGGAGAGATCACTATCCTTCCTTGTTGCCATATTGGGAGTGGGTGAGCTTGTCCAAGTAGAGGAAATCTCTTGCTGGACCCTGGGAGGAGCTTGCACAACACCAAGGCTCAGGTTGTAATGGTTTCCTTTGATTATTTAATACAAATAAGTCCATTCTTCTCAATGATTTGTTTTAATGAATTGTTTCATATACTCCTTGGTCTATATGTTGAATATGCTTTGTTTTATGGAATATTCAGGTGTTATGTAATCGTTTGATTGTTAGTGTATGCAGGTTTCAAAGTGAAGGAGGAGCTCATCTGGATCAACGAAGCTAGACTGCTACAACAGCGTTGGACTTCAGGTAGGATTGAAAAACACTTGGTTTCTCATATGATAATGCATGTTTAGAGAAGGATTGCTCGTAATTGTCTTGTTTGTCACTAGAGAGTCTTAGGCTCCTAGGGAGGTTAGTTTTCTCAGCAAAAATAACTCTTTCCGCATGACAGGTATAATTAATCAGTTATCACTTATCCCTCCCAATGATTCAATTCCATTTTTAAACAATGCAATTCTAATTGTTGGTGCTATTAGTGGTTGTGGCCTAGATAAGGATGTAGAGAAACTATTGAAATTGGGGCTATATTATTGAATGGAATGTTAACCAATGAATGAAATTATGTCTAATAATTATGATTCAAATGGAATTGAGGCTTATAACTCTTATGAGAATATTAATTATCAATCTTAGCAGCTCATATGGTACAAATTTTGTTATCGGATAAAATACCAATAATGATTTTTATGCTAATGTTAGTGATGATGCTAGTGGAAACCACAAAGTTAATAATTGGTGGAAATACTACTAATGATTTAAATGTCCACAAACTACACAAAGATCTACCCCATCACCTCCGCTAATTTAGATCTTATAGGGTTCTTTCAAAAACCACTATCAATAAATCACACATATTTAAATAAAATAAACGCTTCAATTTCTTGATCCAAACTCCCCTGAATTCTTCCCCAAAAAATGCACAAATGTACAAATCAAAAACTTGCCTCCAAAATGGGAATTATAAATTAGTGCTCATATAAAATACATACATGTGTCCATAAAGGGAGACACCAAGAATCTTAATGCTTAAACCCTAAATGCACTAATACTCTTTAGCTCAAAGGAGATATAATTCATTGGCACTGGATTAGGAGTTAAGAGTCATGCTTAGATATCCACTAAAACACTCTCTTACGAAACAATTTAAATATAGTATAAACATACCATTAAAAATGTCTAGGAAAGTTGCACATTGAATAAGAAAAGAAAAGATAAGATAATTATATTTATGTCCAACTAATGACCACAAAGTAGGTCAAAGGAAATGTTGAATACAATGATGTCCATACAAAGCGGGAGAACCAAACGATCTCCTATAAAAGATACAATGCATGAAGTAAATCAACATTTGGCCCTGGCAGAGAAGATCTGGGAGCTAATGAGTCTGAGGACAAGACCTGTTAGAGTCCCATAATAGGAACCAATGGTGTTTGCCTCTTAGTATTCATTCTGGTCAGTTTAGCCTATGAATCACTAGGTGTCATAGTCTAAAAGGTTTTCATGTTCAAAGGGTCATTTATCAAACTAGTCTAAGGTTGGGGAGGATTTTTTATTGTCAATCTTCTGTAAAATAATATTGCAGGTTTTTTCATGATAAAGTGCTCGGAAGCATCTTTCCAACGGTATATTCAATTCTTCAAACTAGCTTTTGGAGCCAAAGTTAGAGCAAGTTCAAGTTTACTCTTCAAAATCCAGAAAATTGTCGATATCGCATATCAGCGCTCGAAGGTTCCAAAATCTAGGATCCCGCAGATCGGAGTTGCATGGTCATATCGGTAGTCGAGGGTTCAGGCATATCGATATTCGACGATCGGAGGTCCAAAGCACATCACATATCATATATCAGAGCATAAAACGATATCAACAATCAGTTTTCGGTGATCAACGATTTGCAAATGAGGCAGAGTGACCATATTTCAAAAGCTCTAATATGCGAATTGCGATATGCGATTAAATCATCAGGAATATGCTTCTAGTATTAAAGGGTCGTGAAGGGCTTGAAGTAAATTAATAAAGGATTTCTTGAAAAACTATAGAAGCTCAGGCCTTTTCTCTCTCCTCCTAAAGGGACACGTAGCAAACATAGACTAGATCTGATAAGAGACACATGGCAGTGATAGGTTGGATCCTATAAAGTGCACATGTCAAAAATCGATTAGATCTAATAAGGTACACGTGGTGGGTTATGATTGGTTCCGATAAGGGCCATGTGGCGGCTGAAGTCATCATGATGTGGCAGTATGGTGGACACGTGGCAAGAATATTTGGCATTTTCAAGGGTCATAAGAGGCCAAAAAAGGGTGACACATGTCACCAGTCACAAGGTGACACGTGGCAGTGATAACGTCACATATCAGAGATTGATGATCAGAGGTTGGGGCATGTTGTGCATCTAAGAGAAATCGTCGATTGAAAACCTTCGATTGGGGGGCTCCGATGTGGGGGCTAGCCTACGGTCACGAGGAGCGCCAAAGGACCAAGGGTTAATTACAAAAGGTGATCAACGATTGGCGAAAGTGAAAGTTGTGTACCAAATTTACATCCACCAATTGGAAATCACTGATAGAAGGGCTTCGATGTGGGGGCTAACTCAGGATCACAAAGAAGGAAATTCATGGGGGCTAAGAACCAAGGGGGATCCCGCATATCGGTGTTGGGTCTAAAATGCAAATGCAAATTAGAGTTTCATTTACTATCAATTTGTGTAAGTAAACTTCGAGGATCATTCAATATATATGGACTTAGAGACAAACTAAACACAGCTAGGTGAAGAAATGCCCAAGCTCCCTTACAGGAGGTCTTTCATTAGGATCTCCAACACCTATTTAGTCATTTAACAAAATGAAATTTAAAGACATTGTGACAAGTGTAAGAAATATTAAAGCTTCCTTACAGAAGATTGATCATTAATATTTCTAATCATCTTAATCAACAAGCTATTTAAACTAATGAAATTAAACATTAAATAACAAATCAGATTCATTGAAAGAAACATTAATACTTTCTTACGAAAGGTCATTCGTTAATATTTCAAACATATGAACCTAATGAAATTTACAAACAAATATAAAATGAAAGCTTACCAAAACAAAAGTGTACTTGCTAGACAATGGGGGCCCTTCCAAGGATTGACAAGCACATCAAAAGAGAAGTCAAATTTAGAAGATAAAAAAAGCTCCATTTTATTTATCTTCAAATGCAATTTGCAATTACAAGTTCTACATTCCAAGAGGTTCTAAAATCTCCATTACAATGATTCCAAATTCTAACTTTTCATTACAAACTTATAAGATCCTAAGGTACTAAATTCCAACTTCTCAATTCTAAATTCTAAATTCCAAAGTTACAAATGAAGGAGATAACGCTCCTATTTATACAAAAGTTATGATAACAATCTCATAAATGTGGATCCACTATTCCCTCTTCAAATCCACATATCTCTCAACCAATGGTGACACATAGCCCTATCATCCATGATCTTCTCCATGAGGTCCATGATATTATCCATGAGGTCCATGATCAATGATCAAATTTGAAGGGTTGGTCTTAATTTCAATTAAAAGCGCATATATTCAAGCAGCCCTTCCACAATGAAAAACTTAAAAAAAACACATTTCATTTGATAACAATATATTATATCTACATTTTATTTTCAATCAATTTATTCCAATGGTTGTCCTTAAACCATCTATCATGAATCTATATTATGTCATAAATGTGTCCCAAAAACTTAAATGACCACAAAACTAATAACCACCTCTAGTGATTTAGTTGAGAATTTCAACTATTTTCTTTCAAAACTAGTAACCACCTCCAGTGATTTAGTTGAGAATGTCAACTATTTTTTTTTCAAAGATGTGGATTTTGTATTTCAACGGCTTGCTTATGAACCTTTCTAGCTTCATTTTAATTTAATGGGAAATAAGATATCCAAAGAGAATTATAGTTGTTTATGTTTGTTTTTATTTATAATGGGTTGTAGCCTTGAGAGCCTAGGAGGAAGTGTTTTTCGTCTTTTATAGCTTGTATTGCACCCAACTTATGGTATCCATTAATCCTTTCCTACCCCATGTCCTTGGTTCTCTTGAAATCAATTATTTGCGATTTCAATGGTTTCTGGCTATCAAGATTGGACTTAATTCTTAATATTTATTCCCTCTTCTATATACTTCAAATATGAACATTAAACTTCATATAGAAATGAGAGATACTAAGCATGATCATCTTGAAATTGATGCCATATCTTAAGCACTATTATTTGAAATTGATGTCTTTTCATTTGAACTAGTATTAACTTGGAGCTAAATCCTTAAGGAATATGCCACATTATTTTCAATAAGTTTGCAACTAAGGAAGTATTGCAAAGAGGATATTCAAAAGAAGGGGTACCTATACATCAAACATGCATCCAAGTAATGCTAGTGCAGAATGAGGGAAAAGGCTATCACATCCACCTAGGAATCATGACATCATGTTAGTTTTACTCACATGAATTCGCAAGCATGTCCTCAAGAATGTAACTCATTTCCAAACCATGTTGTTCACAATCTATTTTGGCCATGATAAAGGGCCAACAAGTGCTAAGTTTAGAAAGTGGATATCTAGATATTACAACCATTATTTGACAAGATAATAGACTTATTACCTTCATCAATGTATCAACTTGAAGCATCTTAGGGGATGGAAATATTGTTATACAAATTTCACTCGTTGTTATGCCTTGAATATTACTTAAGCATTTTTGGTAATGGTGAAATCATTAAGCACTAGTTAATCAGAAATTCAAAATGAAGTTAAATCGAAATAAATCATCTTTCTTGAAAGTTCCCTAAGAATCTTTTGTTTGGAACTTCACAAACAGACATTGAGAAGAGCAACGTGCCTTTGGATGTGGTATTATTGATGGGGAAGTCAGTGTGAAATGAATTCAAAAAATATGGAGATTTTAAGGAAGGGAAATTCACTGAGAGCATGACGGATATTTTTTGTAAGTCAAGGGTTTTGAGAGATCATTATGAAAGGGATACCATTGTTCATGATATTTACTATGCACAACTATTTACAATAGCCCTTAGTAAGATATACCTTCATTCTTATTTTTTTATAGCTTGAAGAGTAAAGTAGGGGTAGGGATGAGTCCAATGAAGTACATTTTGGACCAACATTTATATAACATTCAGGTTTAGTGCTTGGCTAGCTATTTATAAAATGCAAACTCTTATGGAAGGATGAAACATCCAATGTGAGTTTCAAACCTAGGGAATTGTGAGCTTAAAATAGACAATAGAAGCTGATATTAGCAAGTTTGGTACCCAAATTTGCCTAGTTAAATTTGAGAGTTTAGTCCAAACATTTTTTACAAACAAAAATTATCTTTCTTTTCAAAACAACAGAGAAACCATTTAATGGAAAGTCTATACTTAAATGTTTCACCATTTTTGAAAGACATTGTACAAAAAGTTCTCATGGTTCACTTTTATGCCAAATAACTGAAAACAAGAGCACAACCAAGAGTTGAAAAAGTGTATAGTATAGTCACTACTATATTTTAAATCATAAATTTCCACAATCTGCTTCCTTTTAAATAACTAAATAGCGATATTAAATATTGAAATTGACACAATAATAATTCATCGATGATAACTTTACGCAATTTGATTCTCCATTAACAACTAAATAGATATAATGAAGATTGAAATTTACACAAACTTCTCAAATAGTTATACTGAAGATTGAAATTTACACAATCTGCTTCCTAAATAAATACACTAAACACAGAAATTGGCGCAATCTCCTCCCTTCCCATAACCAAAGCTAACCACTAACCTAGAAAAACAACTATTAATAATAAAAAAACAGAAGAAAATATATTTAATAGTTTTTATATTTCAAAATTTCAAAAACTTTAAATTAGATCATAGTTCAAATAGTTAAAAAAAAATAAAGTAGTCCAAATCTTTATTTAAAAAACTAGAGACAAGCATTACATGTGTAGTTATTTTAATGCTTTAAATTGCATAAACGTTAAGTTAGACAACAGTTAAAATAATTGAATAGAAATAAAATTTGGTTCAATATCCTTCATTTTCCACGGTTACCTCATTCGGATAAAACAAATTAGAGAAAAATATGGTCAATAGTGCCATGATGATTATGCAGAGTTCGACGGAATGCAAATGCACTCTCCAAGTAGGCAAGCGTGACCAGACGAACTCCATCACTCCACAACAGCAAAATCGATAAGAATTTTTTGTGAAAATGACAAAATATTGTTTTCTGCCCTATTTTATTTGCACAACAGGATGACGTTGAAGTTTCCAGCTATGTTAGGAAGGTAGTTGCTGAAAGTTCACATCAATGGCTAATACAGTGTTTCATGTGTTTCACAATAAATGAAGTTGGTAGGAAAAAAGTAACTCACAACTGTCATTTCAATGCAACAATATCCAATACCCTCTAGTTATTGTTGCAACAACCTTAGCATGTACTATATACGTCAAGGTGAACCAGAATAAACCGGGCTAGTCCAGGCTTCTAGAATCCAGGCATAATAGATACCCGGCAATTGATGTGGGGCAAAAACCCTTCAGATGAAATTTTATAATATTATTTAAATTTCAAAAAACTTGTAAAAATCAAAATTCACATTTCTTTTGACGAGTAATTTTAACTCCACACTTCTCTGATGTGCTAGAGGCCTTTTGATGGGTTGTGATGTGTTCAATTTTGAACATTGTCCATGATCTCCTCAAATTCGAATTTGAACATAGAGTGCCACATAAGGGTGCCTTAGAAGTTTCCTTTGTACCTACACATGTCAACAAGCTCATTCTAATTGTTAGGTATAAGTATATGGATATTATTTTCTAAAGTTTAACTATAAATTCACTTAAAAATACTAAGAATTAATAATGTTTTCGAAAACAAAATGGTAACCCATTTAATGATGAAAGTGAAGCTGATGTGGTGACATGGTGGTGGAATAGAGGTGAGAAAATGTGTGAATGGAGTGAAAGTGGATGTATTTTAAGGATAATTCTTAGGCCCAACATACCCCCAAACTGAAGGTATTGCATGTCCTCATGCAATCTATTACATTTATTTTTTATACTTGAGCTTTGGCTTAAACTTTGCATGATATCATTTACTTAACTTTTGCAAAGTGTTTTTGATGAATTGCAACTTGGTTGGTTCTTGTGTTTCAACCATATTTTGTTTGTTGCCTTCAATTTTAATGTATGAACTTTGCATAATGATAATTTGATTTTTATTGCAAAGTATTTTTGTTGGAATGCATCATGGTTGGTTCTTGTGTAACAACCATGATTGTGTTGCATCCAATTAGCTTGTAAGTACTTTTTACAAAGCCATTTGTATTCTCATGTAATAGGGAATATATTTTGAAGGTATGTGGGTTTTAGAATGTGATATATGAATATGGAAAAATATGAATGTGACAAAGTATGAATGTAAATGTATCCCCCCTTTTAGAATGTGATATATGAATATGGAAAAATATGAATGTGACAAAGTATGAATGTAAATGTATCCCCCCTAAACTGATGGTTTTGGCAATTTTATGAAATGAGGAAAGGAATTTTTTCCAAAAATTATCATTCTAGCTTTCAAGGAATTAAATGGTTAAAAGTTAGAAAATAGCATACCGCAACTTACCCTTTCAAAAATGGATGAGAGTTGTGCATGTGTGGTTGCAAAATTATGATCATAGTCTTCTTCACTTGGCTGTGAAAATGGTGGATGAAGTCGAAAAAGTGAATCTTTTATTGTTGTTGCATCTGCTGCTAAATCTACTGCTAGATCTTCCGCTGAATGTTCGGAATCTGCTGCTGAATGCAGCTGGAAATGTATAAGGCCTGGAAGGTATACAAAAATTAGAATTTACACTTTCCCTCCCAACCTTATTTATTGACTTGTCCTCAAGTCATTTACATTAAAGACTGAAAAGTAATGAAAGTAAATATGCTTCCGCTACTACAAAATGATTGCTCTTCAAGTCTTCAATGCTCATTGGCACAATTCTTGTCATGTGAATAAATGTTTCGGTGTCGAACATAACAAGAATTTGTTAACTTAGTGGCCATTAATGGATGCCACTAGTCAAAACGGGAGCTCCCATCTTTGATGTGGATGACAATCAAGATGCCCCGAACACATATTTCTAAGTTTGAATGAATTTGTTGTTGTCAAATACTTAGAAGATCCGATGAACAAGGGACATTGATGTATTCCCTTGGTTTATTGGCATGGGCATGCAAGCTTCAAGGTGTTTTTAGAAAAATATTTAGACTCAAGGACTATGGATTCAATGGTGTATGGAAGCAAGGTTTTATTTGCAAGTGTAGGAAAAAGGAAACTGACAATGAATATGTAAAGTGGAACAAAAAGCTTGTAAATGAGCTTCGTTAGTTTTATTGGTGGGTTAGGATTGAAGAAAATGTAATGAAGTGTATGTGGGTAATGAGAAATGGATAATGACTCTCGCTGGGAAAAAGTGAATTATGGCAGGCAAAATCTCAAATATAGAAAATCTGCTCGTTAATTTTGGAATTTTTGCTAAAATTGTTGATTTTGACCAGCGTTGGCCAGCCACCTGTAGACTTCGAAATCAAAATTGGATAGGTATTTCACCATTCTTGGACATTTAGGAACAAACCCCAGCTTGTCGAATTTGCTAATCTATCATGCAACATGTCAAACCATTAAGTTATTACAGGAAGTTGCAAGAACTTGTAATTTTCTGGAAATTTCGTTTTATGATCATGGACTTGTTGTTTAGAATTTCTCATGAAATTAGTCTTTCGAAGACCAATTGTCGTCAAAATTTAATCTCCTTAATGATCAGTTGATCATCTGAAACCTGCAAAAAAAACTTGGCATAAAGAACATAAGTGTGTTCAAAAAGAAAATGGCCAATTCCTTGATGATTATTACACAAAAATTAATGCCAAATAAAACAGATTAAGGAGAATCAAAAGCGTAATTTTAGTCCAATTCCTAATGTCGATAACAATCCATTTTTAATAAATATCCATTAAAAAAAAAAAAATCTACTTCCTGTTTGTGTCAGATGACTCATGGAATGTGCATGGAAAAAAGCTTGGCATTATAAAGATTTGTTGTGTCCTATAGATTATTATGTCATAGAAAAACATACAACAAGAAGAAGTTATAATTTTAATTCCAACTCTAAGCTATTGAAACAAGATAGTCATCCTTTGTATAATCCTCCAAATGTTTGATAAATCAATCCTCCAAATTCGCTTCCAAGTGTTCCATAATTTTTAAAAGATGCATGGCGCATATTTATAATCAATGAAATCTATTAAATGCCAATGCATAACTTGATTTATCAATCTTGGAAATAAAACCAACCTGGATTCTCAAATTTCCAACTTTCTTCATGGAATTTGAAAAGTGACAAAATTGCAACAGAGTTTGGAAATCCATGATAAAATATGTGAAAATGGATTTGATACTCATGTGCCTTTGTGTAGAGTGCCCTCGTAGACATGAATGCTAAATGTGGTTTTATAGAGAAAGCACACAAATATATAGAGAAAACATGTAATGTGTTGGAACAAAAAAATGTTGGCATGTTTTCTCTTGGTGTGCGCTAAGTTGGGTACTCTCAAACAGGGTATGGATCTCCATGGAAAAATAATTAAAAATCGATTTGAATCCGATGTCTTTGTTGGGAGTGTCATTGTTTATGTGTGGTTATCTTTGACATATTACAAAGCAGTTATTATTATTGAATGGAGTGCCTTTCTCTTCTTGTAACAGATTGCAAACCTCAAATTTTGTAGTCTGCACACTGTGTTCTTACGTTAGCTATCAGATAATTTGTAATAGGAAAATTTACAACTTGGCATAGTTTAACTTTTACCAGAAATTTTTAATCTTTACCTTATTCACAAGCGTATGCTCACCAATAAAGGTCCTCTTGCAGCATGTTGGGGTGAATGAATTTCATGAAGCATTGATTATTCAGTTGTTATATCATCATTTCACATGCTCTTTGCAACTGCATATCTCGATTAGGAAATAAATATTACTTGATCTAGTTTAAAATTGATCATGGACAGCTGCGTGGAAGAAATCTTAGAGCATGAGATCCTTTGTTTCCTATTTCTTCACGGCAATGGCCCAATAAGGTGTATTTTGGCAAAGCTTCCTCACGTAGTGCTAAAGCAGCTAGATGCAAACGAAAAAAATTTGGATGCGAAACGCAAGAACGACCACTAAAATGAGGATGATCGTCAATAACACGGAGCCAATGCATCTTTAATGCCAATTATCGATTTATAAAAGGCAACCATGGCCTCGGAGAGACTGATTTGGCAGAATAAGAAAAAAAATCCCACACTCTACTCTGCTCTGCTCTATTTCTTGCTTATGTACTACGAAAGTTTTAATAGAATCGCAACACCATTGATATCTGTGAGCTCTCGCATCGCTATTTGTGTTATCAACACCAAATGCCTAATTCCATGCACTTCCTTGATAACGTATGAGAATTTCTCTAATAGATCATTAATGTTCTCTGTCCAACGCCAAATATGACAGGCCAATCCTGAAGCTTCGACAATTTATCTTCCCATATCTCTAAGTCGTCCATGCATTATTATCTTGTTTTCAATTTCAAATCCATTTATACTGATAGAAAGGGATTTGATGGCCATAGAAATCTGCTTCACTGCCAACAAAACCCATAATTGTCTGTGCATTAAATTTAAAAACAGTTTTTTCTTCACGTAGTCACCAAAACAGGGTCCCGAAGAACCATGATTTTCTCTCAAAACGTTAGGAATCCGAGGAAACAATTTCTGTGTTATGTAACTCATTCTGTTCCGGAAAACACCCATGCCTTAGTTTTTCCAGATTTGTTTTGGTTTGATAACAAAACATGTTTCAAAACGACGTGTCGAAACTGCTGCATCTTCTGGAAATGTTGTAACAAAATCAAATCAGTTAGGTCACGACTCGATTCCAAACCCATCGATTCTTCTATAAATTGTGATCTGCATGGGAAGGAATTCAGTTCATCGAAAGGCATGTTTGGTCACATGAAATGCCACTCTAAAACCCATCAAGATAGTAGTGATGCCCATACAGGATAGTCACAACAAAATGAGACACAAGATTGATAAGAAAGTGAGAATGATGTTGAGATTGAGGTTGACCATCAAAACAGGAAATCAAGCAGGATTGATAATTGGATGAAGGGAAAGGGACCCAAGAGACCCAGCTGTGCAAACCCAACATGGCACACTTTGTTCACAATTAAGATCAAATGCAAAGAAGGATCTCATTATTACAAAAATTATGAGCTCCAAAAATTTAGAAGCCGAGAACAAAGTAAATGTAGACAAGTTTCAACCTCCTATTTGAATTGTTTATACACAGACTTGGCTTGCTTGAAGAAATGGCCCCAATGCATACAAGACCTAGCGTAAAAGGAAATGTGGTTTTTTATCAAATCACTAAACTATAGATTTCATTTCTAAATTTGAAATCGAAAATAAACGAATTTAAAAAAAAATGATTTCGATTTCTTATAATGTTGTAGTTTTAATGATTTGCGCAATTTCCGAGCAAGAGATTTTTATATTATTTTTGAAAATAAATAAATAGATTTTCTAATCTTTCTGATTGTTTGAAGCGCAAGAAGAGAGCATACTAACCTATTGATTTGTTTTTATTTTATTTTTGCAGGTTAGCGTGGATGGAGTAGCTTATTCATGAAAAATGATGATGATTTTTTTATTTTTATTTTTATTTTTTAAAAGAAAAGTCTAAGAGATCTCGTTTTATTTTTCTAATCTATTCTACCTTAACTTGAAAGATTTTTTTTTTTGCCTAGGTAAAAGAATGATTCCAGTGAAGCCACCTACGGACTAAGAATTCAAAAATGCTCACATCAAGATTTAAAAATTTTATCTTATGATTTGCAAGCATGTGAGTAACCTGTCTTATTCTTGGAGTTGGCACAAGGTTCTTCTCAAACCACTCTTTAATATTGTCCTTGCGCTGCAAGAAGTGCTTGTTTAACATTTCAAATTTTCGTCTGTAGATGGATTAGTAACAAATGGGGAGCTTAAAAAGACTGAATTTGAAATTAAACTAAGTATGAAAATAAAAAATGCTTAAACTTGAACTTTGTTATGAAGATCTTGTTGTCACCAGGTTTCACAAGTTAGTCCATAAAAAGAAATTGCAATAAAAATAACTTCCTATGTTTATCTCTAAATCATCCTCCTCGGCAACGACGCCAAAATTTTGGGTCTAAAATGCAGATGCAAATTAGAGTTTCATTTACTATCAATCTCGACAAGTAAACTTCGAGGATCATCCAATATATATGGACTTAGAGACAAACTAAACTAAGCTAGGTGAAGAAATGCCAAAGCTCCCTTACAAGAGGTATTTCATTAGGATCTCCAACACCTATTTAGTCATTTAACAAAGTGAAATCTAAAGACATTGTGAAAAGTGTAAGAAATATTAAAGCTCCCTTACATGAGACTGCTCATTAATATTTCTAATCATCTTAATCAACAAACTACTAATGAAATTAAACGTTAAGTAACAAATTAGATTCATTGAAAGAAACATTAATACTTTCTTACGAAATGTCATTCGTTAATATTTCAAACATATGAACCTAATGAAATTTACAAACAAACATAAAATGAAAGCTTACCAAAACAAAAGTGTACTTGCTAGACAATGGGGGCCCTTCCAAGGATTCACAAGCACATCAAAAGAGAAATCAAATGTAGAAGATCAAAGAAGCTCCATTTTATTTATCTTCAGTTGCAATTTGCAATTACAAGTTCTACATTCCAAGAGGTTCTAAAATCTCCATTACAATGATTCCAAATTCTAACTTCTCGTTACAAACTTATAAGATCCTAAGGTACTAAATTCTAACTTCTCAATTCTAAATTATAAATTCCAAAGTTACAAATGAAGGAGATAACGCTCTTGTTTGTACAAAAGTTATGATAACAAACTCATAAATGTGGATCCACTATTCCCTCTTCAAATCCACATATCTCTCAACCAATGGTGACACATAACCCTATCCTCCATGATCTTCTCCATGAGGTCCATGATCTTATCCATGAGGTCCATGATCTCCTCAAATTCGAATTTGAACATAGGGTGTTGTATAAGGGTGCCTTAGAAGCTTCCTTTGTACCTACACATGTCAACAAACTCATTCTAACTGTTAGATATAAATATATGGATATTATTTTCTAAATCTTAACCATAAAATCACTTAAAAATACTAAGAATTAGTAATGTTTTGGAAAAACAATGGTAACCCATTTAATGATGAAAGTGAAGTTGATGTGGTGACATGGTGGTGGAATAGAGGTGAGAAAATGTGTGAATGGAGTGAAAGTGGATGTATTTTAAGGATAATTCTTAGGCCCAACAATCGGTGATCACAAGTCTTGGATGGTGCAATTGCTACGTTATGAAGTTACCGATTGAAAAGCCTCGATATTATAAAGACCCTAGCGCATGTGTTGTGGTCCCATGCGTTACACATGGGAACCATTTGCAGCGCAGTATTCTAAAGAATCAACCCCCTTTTCCACCAAGTCCCGAAGTATTTATTCCAAAGGACCAAACATCAAGGAAATAATTCAAAGAATTCACCCCTTGTCCCAAGCTAAAGGTCTTAACCCCGGAAGACTAAGTCTATAGTCACAACCTATACTTTGCCATGTTTTATGGTTTTAAATGTTCGGAAGTGACCCGATAAGCAGAAGAGGAATTAACTAGAGAATCATGAGGGTTTTTAGAAGGATTTTTGACACCATGGAAGGAAGTTTGGGATCTCCTAGAGGACTACTGGAAAATGAGGATGAAGATGATTCTATGAATTAATGCTTTTCTGTAATTGACCCAAATCTTGTTGTTTTTGTTAGAAACAAAGATAGAACACACCTTTTGATCCACTTAGCTGGATGAAATGCAATGTATCTGGCCCTTGGCCGAAAGAGTATTTAAAGGCTAAATAAAAAATGTGAAAGAGGATGGAGAATTCTTGAGTAGGAGGAGGCCCTGTGGGTTTAATATTTTAATAAAAAAGCTCAAAATATATTGTGTTATCAATTTCGTAGATTCTTGTGGTGTGTGGTCTCAAGTTTGTGTTTTCTTTATGTTAATTTTATATACATTTATGAAATTTTTGTCTTGAATTCATCCTTAGATGCTCAGGATAATTGTGGATCTCATACATGATAGAATTCTTTGTTGCCCTGTCATGTTTCTTCTGAATATTTGGTTATAATTTGTGTAGCATAATTCATAACCTTATGCTCTGTTACATTTGACTGAATAATCCTATCCTTCAGCAGCCTTCACTCCCAACAATTTTCATTCAACATTATATCATCTACCTCTAAGCCTAATAACCAGTCTAAAATTCATGTCATATCAATATTTTGATTGATAGGTGATCCAATGAGAGATCCCTCTCCAAGGTTAGGGGGACTATACCCTAACCTACAAGTGGTTTTTGGTTACCTTTGGGATCCCTTTCCTCATCCTTAAAGGGATTTATAGAGTGCTAAGAAGACCCATCTCTCCTAACATCTGAGGTTGAATGAAAAACACTGAAGAAACTCAACAATGTTTGTTGGCCCGATGAAGAACTGGTGGAAGGTGCGGACTATCCACTAAATTGTTGCATGGGGGAGTTCACGCGTTGTTGAGGTCTGGAGGACCTAGTCCGTATCCTAGGAACGGATTTGAGACAAATATCTATTGAGGTCTCGTGTGGGGAGGTGACGTCCCACATATCCTCATTGATATAGAGTTTGGATATGTACTGGTCTCAATCAGTCTCTTGGTGCCCCTGTCTAAAGGTAGTACCCTAAATTTTTTTATGATCCTCTGTGTGGGGTCTAGTCTGATGGGAGGCTGAAGAATATGCACTCAAAACTTGAGAACCTTATGCATATATAGGGCCAAACATCTCTGGTCGAGATACTTGAAAATTTTGGTGAGGGTTCGATATTCGTTAAACAAGAAATGGAACCTTCCTCCGATCTCGTAGTAGACAGGGCATCCAAAAATGAAGTGCACCTTGGTCTCCACTTCCTGGAAATGACATACTTAGCAGATTATGTTTGGTCTATCAACATGGTGGTCCATCTCTACACGAATTCTATGAGAGCCTACTCTGAACTGGCCTAGAGGAATGTGAAGAGCATGCATCCAGTGGAGAAACTTATACTGGGTTCGAACAATGAGCATGTCTCTTAACTCCAAGAAGTGCTCACTTTAGAAGGCCATCTTTGGGCATAACCCTCCTGAAGGATTGACCCAGATGACCTGGACGAACTGCCTATAGATGTCCTCCCTGGTGATCTTATTTAGCTTCTGTCTAGTAGGTAAAAGGTGAGCAAGAGCATCTAAGGAATATCGGAAAGGAGGGACACGATCCAATTGAATGCCCACTAACTCTAAGAGATATGAAACTCTTGTAAACCAACATCTGGCCCGACCTAAGGGATTAGAACAAACAATATCCTTAGAAGAGCAATATGCCAAGTAAGGATATCGGTTTGTACTCTTTATCGAGTCTGAAAAGCCCCGTATACAATGCAAGAATGAAACTAATCTGAAGATCGTCTCAAGCTTAAAGGGCTGAGCTCCAAACTCTGCAAGGATGGTGTGCTGCAATACTGTCTGTTTGCATCTAATGATGCAACAGAGAAGAAGAATCTCAACTCTCTCAGCTGAAGCCCAATCTAACTCAAGTGAATACAGTCCCAAAATTTCTAAGCCATATAGAACAATGGGACAGATCAAGGTGTCCATGAGACTCATCTTGGGCGAGATGTCCTGGAAGTGATGTCGAAAGCATTGTCTTTCGAGAAGGGCTAAGGATCCATATCCTTTGTTGATTTGAGGCTGAAGCGTTGGTCACAAACTGAAGCGGGGACCTGAGGATTGCAACCCCATGTAAGTATACTTGTTGGTGATCTTAATCTCCTCCCCTCTGAATAGGAATTGAAGGTACAAGGTTTTATTCACCCCATTGAAGACCATAACCTTTTTTTTACCCAGGTTGACCGTCAACTTTTGAAGATCACAAAACAAAGATAAGGCATATAACTAACTATGTAATCCTTCTGGGGATGAGGAGAGGAGGACCACGCCATCAACAAAGAGTAGAATAGATATCATAACCTGGTGAAGAAGGCAACCATAAGTGTCCTGGATATGCTCGTGTAGAAATGCTTCAAACTCATCAATATAGATCCCAAATAGAGTAGGGGACAATGGACAACTTTGTTTAACTCCAATAGTGCTTCAGATGAAATCAGACATCCCATGAGTCACCGAAGATAACCAAGGACAAAATCATATATGCGCATAATAGTTGTCAAAATCATATATATTGAGATTTTTATAGTGAGATTTTTTATTGGAATATTTATATTAGTACTTGTTTTATCGATATTTTTATTCCATCGGAGGTTTGAAGAATGTTTCATCAGAGTTTTTATAAAAGAGTAAGGGAGGAAGTGAGGTGAAGTGGAGCCCATTTGGAGTGAAACTCATCCATTATAAACTACAACCACTTGGTAATTAAAAATCTGACAAAATGAAGTACAACCACTTTGTAATTTGGAGATTTCAGGTCTCGTAATTTCTTTTAAAATTGGAAATTGGAATAAATTACTGAGATCTCGAAAACACATAATTTTAATTATTCTACAATTTTCTTGCGGTGTTTTAGTAGAACCATTAGTGAAAAATGAAATAATTAGTAAAAATTAACTAGGAATTAATATTTACAACCAATTACTATTTTATTTACAAAAAATAAAATAATATATTTTCTACTTTTTAAAAACCCAGATGGTAAAAATTATTGAACCAAATGAGATTAAACGAGTACCGATAGAAAACTAGCGAAAATTAGAACTCAATGAAGCAATCAAAATAGTAATCCAATGAAAATGGAAAATTGGAAGATTGTAGGACACTTAACCAAAATAAAATATTAAAAAAGTGATTTAGCCAAAAATTTATGGAAAAGGTCCACATTATTTGAAATGAATAAGTTAAAAATGGTGGGGGAAGAGGGGGTTGATTTTTCACTTCAACAGATTCATAAGCTTGAGATTGTAGTAGCTATGGGTTTAATACCAAAGATAACAACACTCATAGACCCTTCTTCTCACCCTTCAATTGAACTCCAACATGAGATACATGTGATGACA
Source organism: Pinus taeda (assembly GCA_000404065.3). Classification (NCBI taxonomy): domain Eukaryota; kingdom Viridiplantae; phylum Streptophyta; class Pinopsida; order Pinales; family Pinaceae; genus Pinus; species Pinus taeda. The sequence continues at coordinate 30,118 of APFE030484191.1, forward strand.
TGTTGGAGTGGTGTAAAAGGCATTTATGGTTAAGAAAGCCAAGTGCATGGCCTTCATAAATTGATTAGTATTCAACTTGTCACAAAAAAATGGGCAATCATGTTGAGTAATCATTTAATGCATAAGTGATGACGTTCTAACTGTCACGAAAAGATTTAGTGAAAAAGTTAATGGAAGTAACACTAAAATTATGTCGAAAGACCTCCTTCCTAAGGGATCTATAGTGTAGAAATTTTGAATAATAAACACATATTCAATGGAGATTATCCTGATCATGTACTATTGTGGAATACATACACAATACATAAGCTCCTCTACGTTGATCATCAATATAGTAGCATCAATAACAATAAAACATCAAGAGCATTGCACACATTAACACAGTATGTAACCCGGGGAAAGCTTACAGCTGAAAACCCCACACTATCTGTATATTAATGATTGAGAACATGTAACATTACAATAGTAAATACTTCTCACAAGTATCCAGCACTATCTCCACCTGTTACACACAATACAACTCAGATCTAATCTCCAAATCTATTCCACTGCTTGTCTGCCTCCACTGCTCAATACCTGCTCAAGAATGGATGAGAATGGTTGAACCAAACTCATATTTACCTCAAAAGAATTACTCACATTGGGAATCACGTGAGCAGAGGCTATAATCACTTGGTATTGGCCAATTCTCATTGGCATAACTCAATCTCATTGATTGTGCAAATCCTCATGCATAACTATAGTCACAACTGATAGCAATCTGATCCTCTAACACCTGTCCCTGCTGCACTTAACATGCGCTAACATGCAACTGAGTTAATTGATGTATTCTTTAGTTGCATTATGAGTTAATAATTAGTTTAACAACTCATCATTAGTCTATTTGCAGTTAGACTAGTTACAACTATTTTAACCAAGTCAAACTGAGCACAATTCCATCAACTCCACAATCAACTCCACCAAACTCAACTGATTGAGTTCTAACTGAAGTCATGCATGCAACAACTCAACTGACCCACAAAGAAAACATATTTCCTTTTGACAGCTGCATGTGCCACATCTGTAGCTCAAACTGAAGTGCTCCAAGAGAATAAGATAAAGTTTTAGCTTAAATATTATTATAAGCTAATAATATTTGACTCCTCTATAATTAGACTTGACAATGTTACCACTATTGTCTAAAAATAGAATTCCATCTATTTTTGCCAACTTGACCAATCATCCATAAACAACATCTTGCAACTCATAGACATGATCCATATGTTTAAAAATAGACATAGTCTAAAAATAGATTTTGCACCATAATTTGCTTGCGGGCCCACTTAGTGAAGGCGACTCTTTTCACTAAGCTCCATCATCTTGTTGCAATATCAACACTCCCTCTCGACAATATATGGATTATCAACAACCCCTATCCTGCCTCAGTGGTATTCGAATTTGCTCCCGGTGAGAGCCTTCATCAGAATATCAGCATCCTGATCCTCCGTTGGAATGTATGAAAGTAACATGATCCTCCGTTGCACACAATCTCTGATATGATGGTACCTGATGTCAATCTGTTTAGATCTATCATGAAATACAGGATTAGCCGAGAGTTTAATGCAAGTCTGGTTGTCACAGTAAATCACAGTAGGATCCAAATGAGAACCGAACAAACCAACCAGGATCTTCCTCATCCATATAGCCTCGCATGCAGCCAAACTTGCTGCCATATACTCGGCCTCTGCTGAACTGAGTGCCACAGATCTCTACTTCTTGCTGTACCAAGAAACTGTTGTCGATCCAATACTGAAGACCCCTCCTGATGTGCTCTTTCTGTCCGTTGGGCTTCTTGCCAAATCTGCATCCGTCAAGCCACATAGCTTCACCTCATCCAATCCATATCCCGATGTGCCTCTCTTGAGCCTGCACACATGCGACTCGTTGTTGAAGACCTCAAAGCCTTCGGGCTACTCAATGTACACCTCCTCCTCAATGACTCTATTGAGGAACGCAGTCTTCACATCCATATGATGAATGTGCCATCCCATCTACGGTGAGAGAGAAAGAATCGTCCGTATGGAAGAATACCTTGTGACAGGTGCAAAGGTCTCCTCATAATCGATCCCCTCTATCTGTGAACTTCTCCACACTCCCGTCAGTTGTCTGCTTAACTTTGTAGATCCATCTCGAACCCACCACTGGTTTCCCTTCCAGTCTAGGAACAATCTCCCATGCACTGTTTCTGACAATAGAATCATACTCTTCCAACATGGCGTCTACCCATGCGGGATCCTCCATAGCTTCCTCGAAAGAGGATGGCTCAGTCACAACACACTTGCTCATAAGAGCCATGTATCCAGTGTACCGATCAGGTGACTGTCTCTGTCTACGTTAGGTTTTAGGTGGTCCTACAACTTTCTCTGCATCTTGAGCTAGTCGCTCAGCTTCTGTCAAGCGCTTTCGCCCTTTGATGGTTGGCACTGCTTGAGTGGTCTCTTCCACTCCATGAACCTAGTCCTGTGGATGATCCACGTCCTAAAGCTCATTCTTAGGAACTAATAGCTCCTCATCTGCATGCAAGTGTAGCTCCCTCTCAAGCAAACACTTCATGGCTTTCTCCTCCTGAAATTTTATATCCCGTCGCACAAAAGTTTTACCACTATCTGGAAAATACACACGATAGTTGTGGGGCGTATCAATGTACCCCACAAATATCCCAACCTCTGCAGTCGGCTCCAACTTCTTCCTGGCATCCTTCGTCACATGTATGTAAACTTTAGCACCAAAAAACCTCAAATGAGAAAGATCAGGCTTCTTACCAGAATAAGCCTCATCAGGTGTACTCATGCCAAGTATCTTATGAGGACAACGGTTCTGCACATAAACTGTTGTATTGCATGCTTCCGCCCACAAGTGAAGGGGTAGGCCTTATTCATGCAACATCGTTCGTGCAACACCCAAGATCGTTCTGTTCTTCCGCTCAACTACCCCATTCTACTGTGGGTTATGGGGAGCTATGAGCTCTTTTCGAATCCCTTCTGCCTTGCAGAAATCCTTGAAATCGTCCGAGATGTATTCACCACCATTATCGCTCCTAAGAGCCTTCACCTTCTTCCCCGACTCCTTCTCGAACAGTGCTTTGAATTCACATAACTTTGAATATGTCTCGCTCTTCTTCTGCATGAAGAAGATCCAGCACTTACGAGAGAAATCATCAACAAAAATCACATAATACCTGTGTTTTGCTGTCGAAGCAACTGAGAAAGGTCCACACACGTCTGTGTTAATTCTCTCAAGGATCGTCGTGGCGCGACTATCCTTCTCGTGAAAGGTGGCTTTCACAAACTTCCCCAAAGTACACCCCTTGCACTGATCTGACTGCGCAAGTGTGCCTTTAGGAAGCCCTGTAGTGATCTACTACAGTATCTTCAAGGCTCCATGGTGAAGGTGACTCAATCTCCTGTGCCACAACTTGCCATCATCCCGGCTCACCAATCCTTCTGCCTTGCCTACCATTGCTGCACATCCATCTACATGTAGCTAAGGTTCCTTACTCGAACCCCTATCTTCCGGGTCTCACCAGTTGTCTTGTTGCGCAGGAAAGCTTTTCCCTTGCTGAAAACAACATCATACCCCTTGTCTTCTAACATTACCACAGAGATAAGATTCTTCTTCAATCCTAGAACATGCATGACTTCCTTCAATACAAAGGGTTTACCAGACTCCCTCTCAAAGGAAATGGTACCGATACCGGTCGCACTGTATCTACCATCATCGCCCATCTCGATGTGCACTCCAAGATCTTTGTCCTCCAGATCAGAGAACAAATCTCTATCTCCCGTCATGTGAAAA
>APFE030484191.1:39538-71502 GCA_000404065.3 Pinus taeda
AGAAACAGGGCAAGAAGAATCCTGCGGCTACTACTACGACAGATTCTGAAACGTGGAGGCAGAAACAGAATGAAGTCAGAATCGAAGAAGAGAGTGCAGAATCCATGGATATCGAGGGCAAAGAATTGAAAGGTACTAGAGATGAATGCCAGAAAGGGCTAACAGTGGATAGCGATGTTCTAAGTTCTGCAAACCCTGCGGAAATATCAATCAGGCAGGGCACCAAAGCTTTCAGTAGCAGCGGGCAGGGGCAGCGGCATCGGGATCAGCAAGGGCAGGGGCAGGGGCCGGGGCAAGGCATTACAAAGAATTTGATGAATTGATAGATGCTTGGAATCATACAAGGTCTTCTGGAGATAGCCATATGGAGGATAGAATGGTAGGCACAGATGAGATTGAAACTTCCCCAATGAGCAGACGAAGCAGAAGGGAACCCAAAGTTCCTGGCAAATTGCTGCCTCTTCTGGAATGCTTAAGGGCCATCACTTCTCACAAATTTGGATCCCTCTTCAAGCATAAACTTGAGAGCCAGGTTTCTTTTCTTGTTCTCGCTTTTATATTTACCATTTGATTGATTTCATGGCTATTTTATTGGTTTGAAACTGTTATTACCGATACTTAAGGTGGGCTCTGTGATTGTGCAGAATAAACAACAATACAGGAACATTATCAGGCGACACATGGATTTGGGAATGATAAGGGAAAGATTGGAGGAAGGGTCTTACTGTGGCAGCCAGGAGTTTTTCCGAGATTTGCTTCTGGTTTTCAACAATGCTCTTATATTCTACCCCAAGTCCTCTCAGGAGCACAGAGCTGCGGTGGTGCTTAGAGAATTGGCAACCAATGAGATGGCGAAGATATTCCAGACAGAAGCTTTGCTAAAACAGGAAGGCCCATCCACCAGAAAAAGGGACCCCAGGGCCATTCCGGGGCCCCCAGCCAATGCCACCAAGTTCAATCCCAGTAGCAGAAAGAGAAACGCAAGGCCATTATTAGTTGGGGCAAGAGCTGCACCGAGATCCAAAACCACCAGTAGATTGAACACTAAGGAAGAACAATACAACTCCCAGGAGCCACCCAAGGAAGCAATTGAAGTATCATCCTCTGCAGGTATAAAACCTGAGAATGAACCAGAAGACAAATTTGAAGCTGAAGCACCAAATAGATCAAAGATGCCCAAGGCTGGAGATGAAAGAAAAACACCTGGAATCAGCAGTCAACCTAAGAAAGGCTCTGGTTTTCATAACGACTCCAGGAAGAACTCCAATACGGAGCCCAAAAAGATCACGATCGGCAACACCCCATTGGTTGAGTCGCGGAACAATTCTCATACCCACAAGAGCAATAGTCACAGCCACCACCACAACAACAATGGCCGCAGCACAGAGCAGCTTTTAGGCAAAGTTGCAGCAATGAAGGAAGAGAAGGGCACTCCTCCTCCTGAGCCCACCCATAAGCAACGAACATCAGATCAGGACCAACCCTCTCCCTTGAAAATAGGAGTTGGAAGGCCACCTAAGCATGTCAAAAGAGCATCAGGAGCAGATGATGAGCCACCATCAAAGGCCACAGGGGATCCAGAAGCAGCTTCAAGGGCGAGAAAAAGACTCAGAAAATGAGAGCAACTTCCTGTTTTTGGACATGGATTTGGATTCCGCTCAGGCCACCCCAGCTGGACTATTATGTAAATACAGAGAATTTTTGTTTAGTCGAATAGATGGAGATGAAATTCAATGCAGGTAAATTATCTATATATATGCATATATTCTCGGGAAGAAGCATCCATCTTGTCTGTAAAAATTGTATCCAGTGCGTTTCTGTTGATTGTTCAGCGATTGAATGCTTCCAATTGAGGCAACAATCCCCAAACTAGGCTCTAGATCAGGTTCCTCCCCTGCCTGAACAAATTCTGGTACAAGGAGTTATTATTCATATTTTTCCCCTTTCTGAGTGGAAACCCTGAATTCAAATTTTGACTAACTTTTGGTTGCATTCAAAGAAAATTTATGAACGTGGTGACCAACAGATCATGATGTCTGTTTAGTCAAAGGTAAGTTGTTATTCACTGGTAACCTATCAATACAGCCCTATCATAATTCATGGTTAATACTTTATTTTTAGATTTTTTTTTGTTAATTCATGGTTAATACTTTATTTTTAGATTTTTTGTTTTGTTTTGTTTGTAGATGGTAATTAACCAAAATAGCAGAAAAGGCCATTGAATAATAAAGTATGTAGCAGAGATAGTTCAAGATTTTTTACCCCATTAGCCCATTCATACTATTAAACTACTCATATTAGTAGCGAATCAAACTATATTAATCTACCATCATATAACTATGATTAGGAGAGGCCAAAAATGATATGAGTACACGTCATGACATTTTCCGAAATACTTAATCCTTATCAATAGTTTAAGCCATAATATTTTCATGGGCCCCTCTCTATGGAAGGACTTCAGAGCAACCTTATGCATGCAATTCTTAATCAAGTGCCCAGTCCTGTGATAGGAGGAACAACGAAAAGGGATACCCCAAAATTCAAGGCGCTGATAAATTTTGGAGCCACCCCACATGATCTCGATGTGGTCAGGATAACCCCCCATGAATGCCTTCTCAATGAGAATCTAGGCAATCCTTTTATCCTTTTCACAGCGGCACCATGGATTGACATAAATAAACCTGCCAATGGAATTCCCGATCATAGTGAGAGATTCCGAGGACCAAAACTCTAGAGGAAGATTTGGAAGTTTAACCCAAATCAAATGGTTAGATGCAGTGTTCTTTAAAGGATCAAAACCGATATACCACCTGCCAAGAAGCTCCTACTACACACCCACGGACCCTTGAAGATAATCTCTAAATCCGAATCCTTGAGGAAGTGAAAACAATACCATTCTTTCATGAGACGCGAAATGATGGGGGTGTATCCAATTAAGGGCCGCCATCGATCATCAAGCCATTTTCTCATGACCGCGTCATCCATTTCTGCGAAATGCTACCTACCCACCAGAGCCATATTTTGAAGGCTATCAATTCTATCCGAGAGATGCGAACTATCTAGAGTGATAGCCCGAGGCGGGGAGGATATTTTGACAGGATTCCTGTCTTTGTTGTAATGTGATGCGTGTTCATTGTGAATCCCTTTCGATGCACGGGAAACACCGTCCCCCGGGGGGAGGGGCCCTCCGACTTGTGCCACGTAGGCTTGATGATAAAGTCGTCCACCGTGTCATGCCATCCAATAGACACTCTGGATACCTCACGATTCTTTTCAGCCAGGATGGCGGCCCGAACCATAGCCTCCATGGTCGATGTGTCCGACCCAACATCCATAGAAGCACAAGAAAATCACAATGCAAGATAGGGTGATACAGAAGATTAAATATATGCAGGACGGAAACTAAACAAAACACCCAGAAGAAGAGAAAGCCAGATCAGAGGAATTTAAGGAGGATAATCCAAAAACCGATCTCGGGATCCTCACATGGAAAACTCTGGAAGGAAAGAAAGTACTATAACGGGCCAGACACAGTTGGAAGGCCGAGTCTTAGTCAATGCAGGTGACGATAACAACCGCCAAAATGAAAAAAAAGGGATGCAACTAGATCTTAAGTACTTCCGTGAGTAAATACAACATCATGAGAAGGATAAGAGCATTCACTCCATGAAAATTTGAAAATATTTATGAGGAAAGAAACGAGAAAACCGTGCCCGGAAAGATTAACCGATGAACTCTTTCGGTCGCCGCAGAGGAAGATGTAACAGACACCAGTTCGAGATGGCAAAGCATCGAGGGAAAAGAAGCAGTTAGGAGGAGGAGGACTCCTGGCAATCTAAACAACAACAATACATCGCTAAGACACACAACCATTTCCCAATTCGAAACCGGAAATCAGTACATGGCTTGTAGATGACAATAGAATGTTTGAGCCTAAGGAAAAAAGCCTCTAACATCTCTGTGAACCAAAACATGAATAGCTTGAAAGGATAACAGAAGACCAATACCAAAAGGAAAACCAGAAGAGTCAAGAGATATAAAAATTAACAATAATAATACCTACAGCCAAAATACTTCAGTAATTCCAGGATTCCTATGGATATAAACAACCAAGCACCGAGGCAATGTAGAGAATTCAAAAAACCTTTATAAGAGAATATATAGTAAAACTAACCTCGAAACCATGATAATTACTGAGAGCGAGAGCGCCAAGATCCCCATGCGCGACACACCGCCAGGACTGTGGGAGGCCAGCAGAAACAAGGGATATGTATCAGTGGAGAGAGAAAAAGAAACAGGGAAGGATAGCCTTCCCAAACAGCAGAGGGGCGGCCAAAGGGCCAAGAGGTCGAAAAACGCCCAAGGCCGCAAGACAACTCCTTTTAAAATGAAAACCGGGTCAGGCGTCAGCACGTCGAAGGGAGGGTCCAGAAAAACTACCACCTGGTAACGCGATGTGAAGATGGTTTGGTATGCAAAGAAGGAACCGAGACGTGGTAATCTCGACAAAAAGGAAGCGGCCTAGACGCTTCCAAGAACGATTGGATCAGACAACCGAGGTGGAGCAGGTTATTGGCTGTAAGAACGGCGACTGAGAGCACTGATAGGCTCGCTGTGCAACATGGCACTCTGCTCTCGCTCTCCATTCCCTAGGTAGGGTTTTTGTAGCCATGGAAAAGCTTCTTTAAACAAAGTGAACATTATGGTATTTAATTCGATTTTTATTTATTAATAATTTCATTTCATTTCATTTCTATTGGTTAGAGACTTTGCTACATCATTACCATTCATACCCTGGCTGTCAGTTGTCAGCACATTAATTCACCAATTTTTGGCGGGTAATTTATTAGTTAAACAAAACATAAATAGTGGTGAATGTTGGCATGGCATCACGTTCATGGAAGTGGGCTTGTAGGAGTTTGGAACATTAGAAAACGTTGTGTACACCTACCCAAACTCTTGATCGCACAAAACCCCAAATTGATTTACTCCTATTTCAAATTAATATCTCAAATTCGTTGGCCAAGCACCTGCTTCTACAGGCACCATTTTAATCCTCACATTGTCAACGATGGTTGGAATATGTGAAGAGCATTTTCTTATATCGAAACTCCACTTTTCGGAAATGTATGGGAAACTGTAATGACTTTTGAGCTGAATCTCTTTAAGTTATGAAATCTCCAGCAGGCTTGGAATTTCAAATCTCTTTTTCAGTTAAATGAAATTTGATAAAATTTATTTGTATTTTTTATGCCTTCATTTTATGTTTTACTCAAAATTGTGAATGCCAATCTCTGCTAGAAATTTTCTTTCAACTACTCATGCATCTGAATTTTCATTGGTCTGGTATTGTTTTTTCTTAAGTTAGCATATGTGTTTTGAAATAGCATACAACCATATTTTTAATATTTTACAAAGCTTTTCAGCTTTAGAGGTTAATAGTTTTGATTATGTACTTGAATTTTAACTTGTGAAAAGCACTAAAGAAGGCCACATAGTTAGGATGATGAGGATCCTCAACCACCATTGGATGAGATGGAGTTATGCATCCCTCCAATGATATGAAAAGTTGCAATTTTGCATCAAGAGGAAAATAATAAATGGAAGTAAATATTTGTGGAAGAACTATGGCCCATCACAAATGAATTCTTCTTGTATAAGCCCAATCATGACACTTTTAATCTTGTAGCTACAAATCTATGATAACTAGTTTTTAAAATAACAATGATTATGTATATTGTTAATGCAATCGGGCATAAATTAATATTTTTAATGATTTTATAGTACTAAAACTTGCGCATATGATTTTTGTTTTTTCTACAAGATTTTAGCGAGAATTTGAATGTTTAATAACTTGTATATGCTTTTGGAATTGTAAGTTTCAAAATGACTTATAATGCTCTTTTATGGTTAATTTTTTAATGAAATGTTGGTTTTCATATTGTTGTATTAATTGTGATATAAGTAATTTTACCAACAAAAAATAACCTAAAGCATAAATTAGTGTTATGAAAAACTAAGAATCTAATACAACAACACAAATTAAGTTCAACAAAACCCTAAAATAACAAGAGTTAAGTAAACAAAACTAATACTATAATCCAACAATAAAAACTAACATAGATTAGTACCCTCAAATAACAATAGCTTGTGAAACAAACATAATACCTTAATTCAACAACACTTCAACAAAATTTCAATTTATAATAATTGAGGAGACACTCTCTACTACATTATGGAGAGATGTTGTAATGTTTACCATTTTAACTTACTAAAAACAAAACATATTTAAATTAAATTGAGGATAGAATTAAATAAAATAAAAAACTTAAAATTCTACAACCCACTATTTTTTTCCATTGTATTTTTAACCCATGATTTGTTTTCCTCAAAGTATTCTTCTTTAATATTATTTATTTAAAAGCTAATAATTAAATTAGAATTGTTGAATTTCTCTAGAAGAGATGTTGGTTCAAGCCTAACGGATGAGCAATTTGAGCTCGTAAAGGCCTTCTAATTATTTTTTATTATTGTAAAATTATATTGATAATTCATTGGTTTTACTTTCAAAAGCTTGAAGGAATTTGAAGACCAGGTATAGAATTGCTTTGTGGGAATTGATCCCAAGTGCTGAGTTGATTGCTTTAACTTGCTTGGAATAGCAACCATGAGTGCTTTGATAATTGTACGTCTGTTGGGTGTTGGTGATTGTATTGTCTCCCCCTGCATTTTGATTATTATTCAAAGAGCTGAAGAACGTTCCGCTAGAGTCAACAACGGATACATTTTTATTAAGTGCATTTGAAACTTTTATTACAGCCATAGGAGAATTGAAATCTAAATATAAAGTGAAGAAGTCATCAAGTTTAGAGGATAATTCTATTCCTGTGGCTGCCTCTACAATAACCTTACTATTGGTTGCTATCCTGTTGCTCTCCAAGTGCTTGAAAAGTCATTAAATTATCATACGTGAACTCTTGTGAAGTATTAGTAATGAGCTTGCCATGAGAGGATTCTACCCAGAGGAAGAGATCCTCCTATTGCCAAATGCACTATCAACACGAGGCATTGGCATCATCCTCCTATTGCCAAATGCACTATCAACACTAGGCATTGGCATCAACTTATTCAAAGGATGTTCAAAGCTCTGCAATCCACCTGATGTAGAGAAGTAACAACCTGTGAAGGAAAATGCAACAACCAATATTACATTAGAGGCTCTATAGCCAACATTCAGCTACACTTTCATGTGCCAGATAGCTAAAAAAAAGATAAGCTCTAATTTAGAAGTAAGCTCTAATTTAGAAGTCCTATATTACCTCGGGGAAATAGAGCAAAAGATTTTCCACATCCTTCTTTTAGGACATTTGGCTCATCAGATAGTACAAGGTAATCATCAGCTTCAGTGCCCCAGAAGAAAGGCACTGAATCATCAGCATCCTAGCAACAAAACAAGGTAATCATCAGCTGCAGTGCCCCAGAAGAAAGGCACTGAATCATCAGCATCCTAGCAACAAATAGTTAATGGTCAAAAGTCAAGAAACCCACAATTTCAAGGAATTCTTAATATTTTATATGGGAGCAAAATATGTTCAAATAAATACTCAGGGCACCATTCTGTTATTGGGAAATTGGAAGTGCAGCCTATGATAGATCATATGAGCAAAATTTTCGGGGTAACAGGTGCCAGCAGCCCATCTGATTATAAATAACTAATCTTCACCTTTCCCTCTCCCAAAACAAATAATTAGAGAAACGTTATGGGAAAATAGCTTAAATTTATTTCAACAAAGTAGGAATCTGGGAAAATCTTGGGAAATTGCTTTACCACATTTGAAAAAGAATACAAACTATCCGACTGAAATCTTAAAAGTTTTCGGCAAAGAGATATATTTACAAGCCAAACTCCTATATCATGTACCCTATTAGAAAAGCAAGTTGAAAATTATTTCCAAGACTCAAGAGCAGATCTCAAGAATTTAGAGCAATCCATTAAAACAGAAAGTCGAGCTGAAAGATTGGGATCCGATTTAAATCATTGTTTTGCTTCAAGTGATAGTCTTATTTTCCAGCATCAAAGTTGTAAAATAAATCGGATAAGCCCAGTGTTGGTCAACCCAATATTCTAATAATGGCTGTAAGGATAACCACCAAGCAAATATTTCTTTAGATTACAAAATTTCTTTAGAAAAGGCCAACTCTGTACATGAATCAGCAGTGATCAGTGAGGGGTAGTTTTAGTTATGATGACAAATGCAGATGACCTTTTACCATGGATAGAATTTTTCATAGGATCTTACAACGGATAGCTTCTGTCATCTGGACCTGGGATCAATAGATAGAAAGTCATGAATTTGGCAATGTGTCCCGTAAATTGCCACAAGTGACTCTATATATATAAATATATATATATATATATATATATATATAATATATTATAATTTAAAAAACAGAGTACATAACTTCAACTGCCACTTCATTCATTTCAGAATTTCAGAAATATCCACATTTTCAGAAATATCCACATTGTAAAAGTCAACGCCTTCAAAAATGTTTTTGCCACACTGTTTCCAGTGAGGATGGAACCCGAGGACCACGAATTCACTGGAAGCCTGGTAAATTCTCCACCTTACCCTTAGGCCACAAGCCAATTGGAGAGTCATAATACAAGCTAATTGGAGATTCATAATACTTTATCTTGGGGTTGGTAATTTATTTATTTATTTATTTATTTTTTTTTCTTCTGGTTCCTAATCTAATGTTCAATAAAGATACGGTGAATATACTTTATGAATACCACTTCTATCCATAGATTATTTGTGGAAAATTTATTTTATCTCATTTGAAAATATTAAAAGCCCTACCATATTTTTAACCCATCTATAGACATATATGGCTATTTGACATAAATTTCTCAAAATTACAATTTAGTATCCGACACTCATAAATAATCCAACACTGATAAATAATAAAATTAAAACTACATTTATATCCATAAAATCTATTTTGGAAAGAATCTAAATATCTATTAAACTTTAATAAAAAAAAACAGTGAAAATGGCAAACTATTTAAGCCAACCCCATTTAAATAAAAAGATCTCTTATTAGAAATCATAAGGCTTCGCAAATAATAAACACCACATATTCTGCAACATTCTGATATGCTGGACGTAGAGAAATAGATAGCAACGCTGGACCTAAATAGATAGATACGCTGGACCTAGAGAAATAGATAGCAACAGTGGACCTAGAGAAATAGATAGATACGGTGGACCTAGAGAAATAGATAGCAACGGTGGACCTAGAGAAATAGATACGCAACAATATCGCTATGAGACATATAATCAGTAAAACTGGTACGTCTCATAGCGCATGTAACAGTTGTAGTCACCGGTTTGAGCCCGAGCACCGATGGGAAAGCCGCAAGCGTTCCAGATGCAATTGAAGAGGTTGTTAAGGCAGGTCGTGCACTGAGACGAACTGAGACTAGTATCGCAGATTCCTTCCCCGTACGCAGCGGGAACGTAGGTGCTGGGGTTTGAAATGTTGTTATAGTAATAATAAGCCGTTCTTCCGATGTCGTCCACTGATGGAATACCGTGCGAAGCTGTGTATCCTTCCAGATCATGGATTATATTGACCAGAGAAGACGCTAGAGCAGTGTTAGTTGGGCATTGAACGGTGTTACAGTCTGTAGCGACCTCATTCGTGCAGTCTTCATACTGCGCGCCCACCACTGCGAGTAGTAATATGAGAGGTAAACCAAAGCTAAATGACCTCGTCCTCATGGCTACCTCAAATCAAATAATAACAATAATTTCAGATGCCAAACGTTATTATTGCGATGCTTTTCAATCCCCGGAGGACGTCCGCCTTTTATAGCCTTATGCTGTGGTGTGTTGGTAAGGTAACATTTGGTTTTATATGTTTAGTGGACCCATTTTCAAAACACTATTGAGTTTCTCATACTTATTTTAAAATATTTAAAATATTTATGTATTTCTCATGCTGGACCATTTAAAATTCAAAAAATTATGTGTTTTTCACGCCCATTTCAAAATATTGAAAAAAATTATGTGTTTCCCATGTGTCACCATTTTATAATTCAAAAGACTATATGTTTCTCACACTTCACAATTTAGCATTGATTCATATTTTAAGTCATTATTTCTTAATTTATGATTGAAAATAAATAAACAAATTGGAGGAATGATATAACTATCAATAATCATCAATCCATAATAAGCATGAAAAGCAAAAATATAACTACTATTAATATCATTAAAATACGAATATTTTATTAATATTGTAAAAGTAAAAATATCATTTTTTCCTACACTTTAATATTGAAAAAAACATGAGCTAAGTATATACCAAATTTATTTATTTATTTTTTAAATAATTACATCATAATATTAATTTTCTAAATATAACTTCTTATTATTATTTGTTAAAACTTTGATTTTTATAATTTAATTATTAGAAATCATCTAGCTTAAAAATAATTACATACATTAAATTTGTCAAATATATCTCTAGAATAACTAAATTATTTAATTATGAATCTATCAAAATATAAAACACAAAGTTTCTACTGGTTCCTTGCCTTTTACAGATATTTAGACTGGTCACTGTCTCTACCATTTTATGAATTGTTCGACCTCTTCCTTGCCCTCCTTAACGTTCAAGCAAGCGGTTTCATTTACTTTATTTGGGGGCCCCTCTCAATAAGTAACTAAAAGGTCACTAACGTACCTTATATATGACTTTATTGACAAATTACTTTCATCACTGCCCAAACCTATGATGTATGAGAGCTTGTCCATATATTTGATTCATTATCTAATCGAAAGAATGAAATGGAGTGAGGTGCTTTGTATTATAAGATCATTACTATTTATCACTTCAAAACTGCAGGAACTTACCATTTCTCTGTTTGCAGTGCGGTATGTGTGTTCAATCTCTGAAACTTAGAAGGGATGTGTTCAGATTTGAGCATTCATTTCCACATGCAAATGTCGATAGTGCATCGTTATATAATATCATATGAATCGATCTCTGTGAATCAAGAGGAAATACAGTTTCTTATCACACGATCTTTTCTCCATTTCAATCAAGCATGCATCATTATATAAGCATTCATACATATTTAGTCTGCGATGGGCGGGTGTGTATGGAATTCATCATGTGAAGGGATCATACGGGAACTTCGACTGTATACATGTCCTAGCACCTTCAATATTGATACTTCGAGTGATGGGTTAAGATTTCTACTTTGATCTTAGCTTGCTTTATGAAGTGAGGCTTGGTTTAGTAAGTCTGATCCTGTATATTCTCTTGCTCTGTACTACTGGTTATTCTTATACGATGCTGCGGCCGACATTTAGACTTTGCAGGTTCCTCAGGCGTCGGAGGGCTTATGCAGAAGCTTAGGGTGCGACTGGGACTTACCTTTTTGATTCTCTTGGATAGCTTAATGTGCCTTCAATCTAAGGGTGGCTCGCTCAGGTGAGAGGTTAGTCTATTCCTTATAGCTTAATCCTGATATTCTTTCTAGCTTTATCCAATAAGAAACGAGGCAAGTGGATTAGTCAAAACGAGCATGAGTGTGACGTATATAAACACGATCACATATTTTTTCTAGTATTTTCCTTTGCCGTATGTATGAAGTTTTCAGAGTGGAGTAGCTTTCTATACGATGCTGCTAGTAGCCCTATTGACCAGTCCATACTTTCTTTCTTCTGTTGGAAAGAGTGATTACCGACAGGTAACAATGGAAAGGGAGAGCGATTCGGAAGCGACTGGCAGGTGGTCGAGAGCGTGAAATTGTTATTCGGGTTGCTCATTAGCTGAGCCGGTTCACATAAAGATCGATCAGACTAAGGTACGAAGCCGCTTGTCCCTCTGGGGGGCAAGGAATAGGAATCATTGATTCTTTCTGCTACTGCCCTAAAAAAGTGAGAGGTCTACGTCCGGATCCAAATGTCCACTTCTTTTTCCACCCACTGCCCATACCGCTAAGGTAGTCTTTCTATGATTGCTAGTCAAGATGATCGTCTGAAATGACGTATATAATGATGAAATGACGTAGATAATGGTAATGATCGTCAGAAATGACGTTTATATAATTGGAAATCTCATTCATCAGAGTGAGATTCTCCTTTTATCAGTCATTAAGGAGAGGAACTGGGAGAAGAATATCGTATACAAAAGAGATATCTCATTATATATGTCATTACGCTTTAGGCTCAAACCATCCGTACGGGGAGAAGAAAGACTAGTTCGTGAAATTAGATTGCGTAATTACGTATATAATGAATGAATGCATCGATATATGTGTCATACCAGATTCGATGTGAGTCATTGGAAAGAACCCTAGCTTTTCGAGCGATTTTGTATCTATTCGAGCGCGCGCGTTGACCCCCTAAACCTATAGAGCGTGGATTACTCACTCTGATCCCGAGTTTCCTATAGATTCGATCTCTTCTGCGTGAAATTCTCATATATAGACTCCTGGATGCAGCACTGTTGGCCATTCTCCATCTCGTGTGTTTCGTTCCTTCGTCATCATAGGGGTCAAGTGTTATAACTTGGTCCCGCCCGCGTGCTCGCCCACTCTACGATTGCTGTATGGAGCCTCATTATGACTTATGCTTCTGTTTTCGCCGATTTACTAGACAAGGAGTATTCTTGTTGCAGACACTTTAGATCATATCCGGAGATGGGGCCCAAGTTCATTCATTCCGATATCTATCGAGTAGTAGGGGGCGGGATTGAAAGGCAAGTCCGATCTGTGCTCTGTGGGAATATCTCGAAGCGTACTTCCTACCGACCCACCTGAGCGTTCAGATCTTGATTCAATGAAACTAAGTCAGGGGTTGAATGCAATGCGCATCTTTATATGTGCACATCTGAGAATGGACGCGGACACGGGCTGGAAAGCCTATATATATATGTGCTAGCCTTCCTTAAGCTCAAGGCATGCGCGACGGCATCAGTGCCTCCCGGAACAGAAGAAAAGATCCGACTGGCAGCTCGTGTTCCGATTCGACTCGAAGATGCCCGCCTAGCGTCTTAGTACATTAACAGGCCCTCTCACGTGATCGGTGCAAATATCGTTAGGAAAGAACTTGGAAAAGCGATGCAGGGATCAATAAAGATCGACCAACCATTAGAGATCAATCACGTACCAAACGCGGCTACCTTTCCGACCGATCAATAAAGTCAATCATACAGGCAAGTGAGCGAAGCGTATCGAGAGGATCAATTGGGCATGGCAGAGGCACGAATTATGGGAATTTGTTGTTGTACCGAATTCATAGTAAGGGGGGCTTCCTGGAAATGGAGGGTTAAGGCTCTCTTGCATATAATATGAAAGGTTCTCTCCCGTCACACATCTCACTAATTGACCGCTTGCGATGAGTGCCAAGTAAGAATGAAAATGTAGGTGAGCACTGGCCGGGGCTAATACTGGTTGGTATCGATGTATAAAATCACAGTCAATCAACGTAGGGGTTATGTATCGCGTCTTCCACCATGCAATTATCACCTACTTGGAATGAACATACAAACTAATCATCAGTAGGGAACAGCCGCGGCTAGCAATACCATAACCTCTAGCAGACCACCTAGTCACCTGCAAAGGATGCACCTGTAGGCGGTGACCCTACCAACAACTCCATAATGAAAGCGAAATTGTCAACCCCGGAGGATGCGTAAGCAGGCTCGACATAAGCTAGTTACTTATTTGAGAGGGGCACCCAATAAATAAATTGAAACTCGACTGTGATATTCGAAGGTTTACTGTGCTCTTCGTCTGCTACGCTCGTCTTAGCTCAGACCCTGGTCGTCGTAGTAGCTTGTATTTTCATCCGTAGTAGCTGATAGTAGCCCAGACCCTCTGAGTAGCTTGTCTTTTCTTCAACCCTTCGACGATCCCGTGGAGTTGTCCCTAAATATTGAATAGAATCTATTTTACACTTTGGTGGGTGACTACACTTTCTAGGCGCTTGGGCGTTACTACACTTTAGGCACACAACACTCCCAAAAGCACCACTCATCGGGCCGGGGACAGGCGAGCAGGTGAAACACGAACAGACCGACCAAACTAGGCTTAGCAAGCAATCACCGGACCCAGGCTGATATATTATGAACATTGAATTCACTGATAGATCAAGATTGCTAGATCACTTTGGGCACGATTATGAACCCTTTCCCTCCGCTATTCGGGAGCTCGGGGCAAAGCTGATTGGTGTTCGCTGATCGAGGTTTGATTGTAGTTAGATACGAGAATTCGGCATTGTTCTGATCCCTTCGCATCCGTCACCAAATTCAAGAAGGTGAGGGCACGGGGGCAGGGAGAGCGGGAACGGGACAAAGCCAAGCTAGGGCGGCAGGAACGGGGGACTACATAGATATGGGACGGGTAGGGGTACAAGGCGAGGGGAGGACGGGGGTACGAGCCGCCAGCAGGACCGACCCACCAAGTCTGAGAGCCAGAGCATGCTATTATTCCAAACCGCACATATTGGAGTTGAAGCAAATAAGTGAATCTGTATACCAGATGGTGCCCAGACTTTCAACAACTATTCCTGAAGAGGGCCCTTACCCTTTATATCTCATGTGCACTGGGGAACCTGAGGTCCGTCAGGGGCTCGACTAATAAGGAGAGGATGCGGAGCACGCTCGACCACCGCCACCACCCAATAGCATCAAGGAAGGCAGGGTGAGCTACGTTAGTGACTCGACCCATCCTTAGTACTAACTTAAACTTACATTTTTTTTTTAATGTTAACAGTTAGATTATTATTTTTCTTTTAGTAAAATAAAATAATTTGTATTAAATATAAATTATCAATGATATTAAAATTATTTTTGATATTAATAATCTCAATCTATACAAATTCTATTTTAATGTTGGATTTAAAAATTAGAATTAATTATATATTTAGTAACTTATGAGTTTCTCATAACCATTTCAAAATATTTAAAAAATTTATGTATTTCTCATATGGGACCATTTTATAATTCAAAAAACTATGCGTTTCTCTTTATATTATATATATATAATATATATATATTATATATAATATATATATATATATATATATATATATATATATATATATATATATATATTATATATATATTATATTTCTCATAACCATTTTATAATTCAAAAAACTATGCGTTTCTCACACCCATTTCAAAATTTTGAAAAAAAAATTGTGTTTCCCATATGTGACCATTTTATAATTCAAAAGACTGTGTTTCTCACATTTCACAATTTAGCAGTGATTCTTATTTTAATTCATTATTTCTTAATTTATGATTGAAAATAAATAAACAAATTGGAGGAATGATATAACTATCAATAATCATCAATCCATACTAAGCATGAAAAGCAAAAATATAACTACTATTAATATCATTAAAATACGAATATTTTATTAATATTGTAAAAGTAAAATTATTTTTTTCTAACAGCTTTTATATTGAAAAAAACATGAGCTAAGTATATACCAAATTTATTTATTTATTTTTTAAATAATTACATCATAATATTAATTTTCTAAATATAACTTCTTATTATTATTTGTTAAAACTTTGATTTTTATAATTTAATTATTAGAAATCATCTAGCTTAAAAATAATTACATACATTAAATTTTTCAAATATATGTCTAGAATAACTAAATCATTGTCACAAGCAAGTGGAGCGGCCAGCAGAGTAGTGGAGAAGGTCAGGAGATAGATGGAAGGGACGGAAGGATGGTGCAGGTTTTAGTTCATAATGACGCGGGCCTCAGGCTTATTCACCGCCATAAAACAGTAAATGCTACCGCCATTCAGAGGAGTCTTGAGAGCGAAGAGTGGCGACGGGAACAACGCCGAGAGAAGAGTAATTCACCTCAAACCAGGAGCTCAGGACGTTGCCACAGGTCGAGCAGTCCCCGGAGGGAAGCGGGTGGAGAGTATTGCAGTGGGCGAAGGGAGATGGAGGCAGAAGGAAGCGGGAGTGCGAGAAGATGGATGCGCAGCAGTGGCCATGAAGAACAGAGCAAGCTAGAAGCAGACAGGAAAGGAAAGCGAAAGGTGGAAGATGTAGTGCAGGTGAAGATGCAGGTGTTTGAGATCTCAGAAGGGGAGAGTGAGGAGTCGGAGGATGACCAGGAGAATGTTGCGTGGAAAGGCCGATGGAAATGTCACCCTGCAGACGAAATCGACGAAGCAGGAGATGTCCCAGCTCAGTCGGCAGGTAGAGGCAGGGGAGGCTCCCGAGGAGGGAAGGGACGCAGAGGTAGAGGCGGTCGGTGGAGGAAGGACTTGGCGGAGGGGAGAAGTCGACGAGGGCGGCAATGCAGCCCCAGCCCGGAGGAGGTGGTTGAGCCTGCTGTGGGAGAGGGGATGCGGCGGACAAGGCAAAATATCGGTAACAGAGTCAGAATAGCTGAGAAGGAGTATAGGGAGAAGTCCAATCCCAAGATCAGGAGAATTATGGAACACTGGGAAGAAGAAGCCATCCAAGCTCAATCTAAAGAAGAGATGGAGGATGGGATTGCTCTCATGCCTGACCTTGGCCATACCAGAGGCAGAATGACCCTTTACAAGCAGTCTCTTCACTTGTACTGGGTCATGAAAAGGCTCATGGCTAAAGCCTTGGAACAGGTAGCCATGGAGATGGCTGAGATGGCCCAGAGAATCCCAAATTTGAAAAAAGAACTGAAGAATATAGTCATAACCCTGCTCATGCAAGATAAAAGACTGGAGGACCTGCAACAACAGCTGGAGGCAAGCGGAGTGCTGGTGAAGAAGGAGAAAGCACAACAAGCTGAGCTAGAAAAACAATGATCAAAGGCATGTTCTGTTTGATATAGGATCTGTTTCTTTTTGCTTTACTTTAGGCATGCAAAAATATGATGATTTTATAAATAGGAAGCAGTATATAGCTAGCAATAGGGAGATATAAAAAGGGTATAAAACAAGGAAAGATCAGTTTCAAACATTCTATTTTTGGGCTGCTGTGAAGAATTATCGGTGGTCAATAAAACCGGTTTGCCTTCGGGGCGGGGTGAGACCACCCTGACTATGTAATGTTTTTTTGTGTTAATAGAATCGAAACCACCCAACTTACAAAAAAAAATAATCTCAATCTATATTCCTGGATGCGGGCGTTTAAGCACACTGGTACGATGCAGCGACCTTGGGTTGGCTAGTGGCGAGGCCACCTGGTCACCCACGCTTCCACCCAAAAGGTCACCGCTGAAATTAATGGCATATTAATGCACTGCGCGGGTCGAGGCTTCATCAATCTGGGTTTTAAGATGGCCTCCTCAGACCGTAATCCCCCCACTCCGCCTCTTCTGAACTGCAATTGTCTCCCTACTGCTGCAAAGCCGATCTCACGCACAACAATGGGGAGACGTTGCCAAATTCTGTGCTGCATTGAAATGGTGGTTGGTGCACGCTTCTCGCAGCGTCTTCTATGTTGCCTTCGGACTGGTTCTTTGGTCTTCAATCTTGACTTTGAACCGTTGATTACAAGTCCTTCTGCTCCAATTGACCACTCATTCTTTGGCACTGCTCCTTCTCATCCTCGTTCGCTTGTTTTTGCCCAAGAGAACATGCCTCGTCTGTGTCATCAAATGTGCTGCAGGAGGGGTAGTAGTAGAGGAAGAACAATTTGCCCCCCCTCTTTGCCCCTCTCTCACTCGTCCCCCTTTGACTCATCCTCCCCTTCACCGGCTCATTTCTCTTAACGCTACCCAGCCACTCGCAGCGGTAGGGGGCGGGCTCAGACTGTAGGTCCTCGGCCTGTTAACGTTATTCCCCAGCCTCCTTCTGCATCTATTTCATCTCTGCAATCCAGCCATTCGACTCAATTTCAATTTCGTTGCATGCTAGAACGTCCCTACATAATAGTGACTTTCTCGGTGGCATTTAGAGAGGAGCCACAAAACTCTGAAGACCCAACCCGCAATACTCAGGTGCGGAACACCACCACCAAGAGAAAAGCCCTTGGAAGCAGCTTAGGGATGCACAGAAGCAGGGAAGCAGCTCAGGGACACATGGAAGCAGCTCAAGGATGCACCAATCCAGGCCGCTTCAAGAACATGGAAGAAACTCCGAGCGATAAACAGGATGTAGAAGATGACATGGAGGTGTACAGGTGTCTGATAGTGGAAGAACCTCCTCCTCCTGATGGCACCTAGCTGGTCAATGTTTTTTCAGGTTCTGGGTTCCCGGCTCCTAATACTATGGGTCTATTCTAGTGTTTTTTAATGCAATGTTGTTAACTTTGATAACTGTTCAAGAAACTGTTCCACTCTGGCACTATAGGCTGTTACCTCTGCATGGGCAGCAAACTCTTATAGTTTTGGATTGGTTTCCCAGTGACGACAGTCTCTTTCAGTTTTTTGTTGTTAAACATGGCATAATTGGGACGTGCTCTGTAGAGGCCAGTGCCTCCTTGTAATATTTTTGTTACATTAATAGAATTAGTCAAATTTATAAAAAATAATAATCTCATTCTATATAAATTCTATTTTAATGCTGGATTTAAAAATTAGAATTAATTATTATTTAGTAGCTTATGAGTTTCTCATAACCATTTCAAAATATTTAAAAAATTTATGTATTTCTCATATGGACCCAATTATAATAAACTATGGTTCCAAATCCATATATATAATATATATTATATTTCTCATGATCTTTTTATCATTCGATAAACTATGCGTTTCTCACACCCATTTGAAAATATTAAAAAAAAATATGTATTTCCCATATGCGACCATTTTATAATTCAAAAGGCTATGTGTTTCTCACACTTCACAATTTAGTAGTGATTCATATTTTAATTCATTATTTCGTAATTTATGATTGAAAATAAATAAACAAATTGGTGGAATGATATAACTATTAATAATCATCAATCCATAATAAGCATGAAAAGCAAAAAAAATATAACTACTATTAATGTCATTAAAATACTAATATTTTATTAATATTGTAAAAGTAAAAATATTATTTTTTCTATAGTTTAATATTGAAAACAACATGAGCTAAGTATATACTGAATTTTTGTTTTTTTATGTTTTAAATAATTACAACACAATATTAATTTTCCAAATATAACTCCTTATTATTATTTTTTAAAACTTTGATTTTTATAATTTAATTATTAGAAATCATCTAGCTTAAAAATAATTACATACATTAAATTTGTCAAATATATCTCTAGAATAACTAAATTATTTAATTATGAATCTATCAAAATATAAATACTATTTTTATTAGAGAATTGTAAACTTAAACTACATTTTTTTTAATGTTTAAAGTGGATTTATTATTTTTCTTTTAGTAAAATAAAATAATTTTATATTAAATATTTAAATTATCAATTATATTAAAATTATTTTTGATATTAATAATCTCAATCTATATCCCCCAATCGGGGTGACAGAGTGGGTAACCAATGGAATAATGGATGTTAGGGGCTAGGAGGTGAGAGGACTACCACTGCCCACACGCTTATACCGCAAGGCGTGGTGGCGTCCCACATGTCTGCAATGATGTCAGAAGGGAGAAGTGGCATTTGGTATGCAAGTAAGAGAAGAGGTGGTAAGGACGGTTGCGTAAGGTGGATGGGACAACAGGTAGGTAGGGAAAAGTATGAGAGGGAGCATAGAGATGGGAGGATGGATAGATTGCAAGGCAGTGGGAGAACGAGAGCGTAGGATCAGCTATCACATTCACCAAGCAGGCATAACAACCACAGGTACGTTAACTGTTTTCTTTCTATAATTAGTAAAGGAACTTGTGTTGTTAGCTGTTTAGGACTCTTTAATCTTTGCTTGGATGATGCCATTGTTCCTTGCAATCTGTATGCACCAATTAATGATATGCAGGAGATTTATGACATTTTTTGGGTCTTCTTGTTCCAAATTGTTTGCATGAGATACCCTGCCACATGGAGTCTAAGGCAAACAAAAATTCAAACAATGTTCCACACATCTAGGGCAAAAGGACACACAAGGAAGAGATGGTCCACATAATCCTAACATTTATACATAGGGCAGACCAACTAAGCATGATCATGCTTCCCTTCTATAAGTAGTCATCTATGGGATCTTACTTTCCTATATGCACCATTGGAGGATCCTTTCATTTTCTAAACAACTTAGGTTCCATAATATTTTACATCACCAAGCTAAATCCCCCTGTCAACAATGATATTCAAAGAACACATTTATGGAGAATATTCCCCAAGAGAGGAGTGCACCCAACATAATGTTTGTTCCCTCTCCTTGAGGTGAACATGTAATATATTTAGGGCAGTAGTGTAATTATCCACTGAATTGAAAAAGCAAAAGGGATATTTAGCTAATTAGCATGATGCCATCCATCAACCCAAATAGATATTCTAGTAGGATCTACCACCTGGTTCAGAGTAGAGGTCTCCTATTTGCATTTAGGAATTCAACAAAATTCTTTGGAAAAAAATAATTTTCCCCACACCCTACACATTTGTCGATACCCATTCTTACTTCTTCAACATTTTCTAACTTCTAGGATAGTCCTTCTTTGATCACTTTGAATGAAGCTAATACTACCTTCGAAATGACAAAAAAATGTATCCTTTTCTTTTTTGGGTTCGTAATACAATGTTCAATAGAGATAGGGTGAATATACTTAATGAATACCACTTATATCCATAGGTTATTTGTGGAAAATTTATTTTATCCCATTTGAAAAAATTAACAGCCCTACCACATTTCTAACCCATCCATAGAAATCTACAGCTAATCTTACAAATAGATTTAAAAAATCATTTTGGAATCAAGCACAAAGACATGCATTTTTCATAGCCATTTTTATAATAAATTTTGACATTTTCTCATATGTATACTTGAGTTATGTATGTTTTTGATGTACCTTGAATTTTGATGTTCTTTTATTTCTTTTAGGTGTAATTTTTCCTAGTCAATTTTATAAGAACTTTTGACATAAATTTCTCAAAATTACAATTTAATATCCAACACTCATAAATAATCCAACATTGATAAATAATGAAATTAAAACTACATTTATATCCATGAAACCTATTTTGGAAAGAATCTAAATATCTATTAAACTTTGATAAAAAACAGTAAGAATGGCAAACTATTTAACCCAAACCCATTTAAATGAAAGGATCTCTTATTGGACATCATGAAAGCTTTGCAAATAATAAATGAATAATCTAAAACTAAAAAAATGTTGTTCCGAAATAATAAAATTTAAAAAAGGTGTAATAAATATAAGCTTTGTTAACTATAGTATTAATGTATTACATTGTAAGAACAGGACATCAAGAACAAAAAACATTCACTGTATTACATTGTAAGAACAGGACATCAGGAACGAAAAACATTCACGTTAGTTAATTAACGTAACTTAATTGACATTGACTGTAAACATTAAACATTCTACAACATTTACGTTGGAACACCACACATTCTGCAACATTGAGGAAATAGATAGATACGTTGGACCTACACCGTACCTAAATAGATAGATACGATGGACCTAGAGAAATAGATAGCAATGCTGGACCTAGAAAAAAAGATAGATACGCTGGACCTACATTGAAGAAATAGATAACAACAATATCGCTATGAGACATATAATCAGTACGAGACATATATTTAGTGAAACATGTCCATAGCATCCTATGCACGACCTATACATGTTCCATTTGTTTTTAACCCATGTTAGTATTATTATCATAACATCAACTCACTGACAAAATTTCCTTTATTTGTTCACACTACATTTAGTCAAGTCTAATCAAATCATCCTTCATTTTTCAATTGGAGAATGAGGAATTCATGGACCTGTTCAACTCTTTCAGCCAGAGCCTAACTGAATAATGTTATGTCAAGTATTCAACTTCCCACAATAAGTACATTTCTAAGATCTACAATAATTCTATTTGACGCATCTTCTTTTTGCTGCATATTTAAAAGGTTCCTATTTATGAGATATTGACAAACTCCCATATTTATCTCGATGGATATGCACATCAAGGTTATGAATTTTGAGGTTACATACTTGAGTTACAAAAATTTACACATTGAAATTTGAGTGAACTTGGGAATGTGCTCTTGAGCTTGTATTTAATATTGTCTTACTGCTATTAATCAAGAGACTCTAGGAGTTTATTTTACATTCCTATTCTGTATTTATAGCAGATGTAGTTTTGGGTCCCACTGCCATTGAACTACTTATCAAGGTCATAAAATTATTAATGTGTAATGTCTTCTTCAACATGTATACAATGAGTTGTATTACATATGTGCATACACTTCACAACTCTGACCTTAGTTCAGTTAGATGCCTCTTACATTTATTAGTTGTAATTATTGAGATGTTGATTTACTCAAAGAAACATGTAGGTTACAAACTATGCATGTACAATTAAATATGCATATTGCTATTGAATATCTAAGTAATGATCTAGTAAGGTTTAGTTCCTTTCAGTAACGTATATTTGAAGCATTCTCCCCGTAAGGGTTAGTTAATGGTTCAACCAGTTTCCTTAAGAAGAAATATAAAGTCTTTGATAGGTTTAAACAACCACTCTTTCGAGGTCGTCCACTGATTGCGTACCCTCCGAAACTGTGTTTCCTTCCAGATCATCGATTATGCTGATCAGAGAAGACGCTAGAGGACTGTTAGTTGGGCATACCATGGTGTTACAGTCTGTAGAGACACTCGTCGTGCAGTCTTCATACTGTGCACCCACCACTGCGAGTAGTAATATGAAAGGTAAACCAAGGCTAAATGACCTCATCCTCATGGCTACCTCAAATCAAATAATAACAATAATTTCAGATGCCAAATGTTATTATTGCGATACTTATCAATCCCTGGAGGACGTTCGCCTTTTATAGCCTTATGTTGTGGTGTGTTGGTAAGATAACATCCCTAATGTCAAAGATGAATGATTCATTCCATTCCTTCACACGTACTTGGTTCTTAAAATTACCCCTACTTTTTCTCATTTAATCTTATCCATATCCTTAGTGGACCCATTTCAAAACACTATTAGTTTCTCATACCCATTTTAAAATATTTAAAATATTTATGTATTTCTTATGCTGGACCATTTTATAATTAAAAAAACTATGTGTTTCTCACGCCCATTTCAAAATATTGAAAAAAATTATGTGTTTCCCATATGTGACCATTTTATAATTCAAAAGACTGTGTTTCTCACACTTCACAATTTAGCAATGATTCATATTTTAATTCATTATTTCTTAATTTATGATTCAAAATAAATAAACAAATTGGTGGAATGATATAACTATTAATAATCATCAATCCGTAATAAGCATGAAAAGAAAAAAATATAACTACTACTAATATCATTAAAATACTAATATTTTATTAATATTGTAAAAGTAAAAATATTATTTTTTCTACACTTTAATATTGAAAAAAACATGAGCTAAGTATATATGGAATTTTTTATTTATTTTTTAAATAATTACATCATAATATTAATTTTCAAAATATAACTTCTTATTATTTTTTAAAACTTGGACTTTTATAATTTGATTATTAGAAATCATCTAGCTTAAAAATAATTACATACATTAAATTTATCAAATATATGTCTAGAATAACTAAATTATTTAATTATGAATCCATATCAAAATATAAATACTATTTTTATTGGAGAATTGTAAACTTAAACTACATTTTATTTTTTATGTTTAAAGTGGATTTATTATTTTTCTTTTAGTAAAATAAAAATAATTTATATTAAATATTAAAATTATCAATTTATTAAAACTATTTTTGATATTAATAATCTCAATCTATATCCCCCAATCGGGGTGACGGAGTGGGTAATCAATGGAATAATGGATGTCAGGGGCCAGGAGGTGAGAGGACTGCCTACCACTGCCCAAACGCTTATACTGTAGGGCATCATTGCGTTCCGCATGTCTGCGGTGATGTCAGAAGGGAGAAGTCGCATTTGGTACGCAGGTAAGGGAAGAGATGGTAAGGACGGCTGCGTAGGGTGGATGGGATGACAGGTAGGTAAGGCAAATTATGAGAGGGAGCATGGAGAAGGGAGGATGGATAGATTGCAGGGAAGCAGGAGAATGAGAGTGGAGGACCAACCATACTCGTATTCAGCAAGCAGGCATAGCAACCATGGGTACATTAACTGTTTTCTTTCTGTAATTAGTAAAGGAAAAAATAGCATGCCAGGTGGGGGAAGAGAATTGTGCCCTGTCAGGAAGGAAATACTACGGGGAGAGATTATGCTAAGCAGAAAGAGCAGAAACAGTGAGGAAGAGGGGCCCTTTAACTCTACGTCGCTGCTGGTCAGGCTTGAGGGCATAGAAGCTAATAGGGAGTGGTGCATTTTTCTCAGGGAAAAGGCTAGCGAGGCTAGAGAGGATTTTATCTGGGTGGAATGGAGGATTGAGGGTCTGGTGAAGTTCTTCGGGTCAAATTTCTGGGTAGATAGGGGGAGATATGGTAGTAGAGAAGAGTAAGCCTGGGAGGGGCAGCTGGGCAGGAAGCTAAGTAAGGAATGGGTAGCATGCAGAGGTGGTAGCGCTGCAAGGGTAGGGAGTGGTGATGGCATGCAAGGCAGGGGGAGGGAGGAGAGTCTCAACACGAAGCTCCCTTTACAAGCTTTACCAGGGTCGAATAGGGAATGGGTTAGCCTGAGGGACTTAAATAAAGGAGGAAGGTGCTGAGGCCTCGGAAATCGCTGCCACAACATTGGGGAATAACCACCCGGTCCGGACCTTAGTACAACTCCTTTTCTGTTTGGGATGGTGGCTCCGACTGGAGATAACGGGACCAGTTTCCCGATAATGAAATAAAAGGGATGGATGGGTGATGAATAGTTTCCTTAAGTGATAGGCGACTAGCTTATTCTATTGACCGAAATAGGGAAACTAATACTAATCCCGGGAACAACTTATTCATTCGGAATGCAGCGTTAAATAATCTTTATCTATCTAACAGGCATATAGATAACTCTGTAAAATAAATAAGAGACATCCAATCATTCAAAGATTACTTCATGTGAATAGTCACAATGAAGCGATAAATACAAATTACTGCATTCACTATTTATATCATCGATACATATATACGATTGAAAGGGAAGCATGCGAAAACAACATATGGAATGCATAAGGAATGCTGCGAAAAGCACACACACACACACACCACCACACACACACCCACACCCCACACACACACCACACAACACACACACACCACCACATTATATATATTAACAATAATAGCAAGAGCAATTTAAAAACAATTGCATATAAACAGAAATGGTACAGACGTAATAATGTCCATGTTGAGTGGCGATCAGTCCGGAAATTCAATCGGCTATTCAAAATTCCTTCTTCCAACACAGAAATGCTTTCAACAATGACAATAGTGACATTGCATAAAAGCTTCCTCATTAAATTCTGATAATTGGTCAAGTTTCATAAAAATATTATCCTGAAGTACAATTAGTGCAACTTCAGGGTTTAAGTCATATACAAACTTTTACGACTTTCTAAGCATGAAAGGGTCTTTATAAATACTTACTAAGCTAAAAAATCTATGGAAACAAATCCTTACTAAATTCGGTATCAATAAATGCAATTTTTTCAGGGTGTCTGGCAGTCGGCGATGTGAGTCATGACTCAGGTTGTTTGCCCTTTAAACCTGAGTGGCTTTATCGCAAGCATCGGTCATTGTCTGGCGGTTGTTGAGAGCGCAACTGATTGGGCGCGAAGGTGCATCCTGAATGTCGGGTATGATATATCCGACAGGCATCGTGAGCTTTCACAGGCGGCTCTTTGGCTGTATGGCTTGATTAAGAAAACCAATAGCATCCATGTTAACTGTTGATTCCAGCGATCAATCTTCCGTTTTTCTCCAGCTCCGGGTAGCATGAGTGCTCCAACATATTTGTCGCTGTTAATTGACCTGGAGTACATTGGGAAATCATATTAGACAAATAAAGCGTATTATTTACTAATTCAATTAAATTTCCAGTGGTTGTTTTGCATCTGGAAATTGCTCTTTCTGCCTTCATTAGTTGTGATTGCCATTCTGTGAATAATATTTCTTTATGCGATTCCAGAATTCTAGGTAGATTAGCCGACCGGCCTATATTGGAATCCTGCCATTCTATAAAGTTTGTCAGTGTTTCTTCGGCCTGATCCAAATCGCTCCTTGCTTTGTCTATCTTTTCGCTTATGGATGCTACCAACTCGCACAATGGTTCTGCTTGTGTAATCTGCTGACATAATAGCTTAACTTGATTAATCAGTGCCTTATTTAACTGAAGCGCTTCCGCCTTGAATTCATCTATCTAAGGGAGCTTTTTCATTTGCTCAATTTGAGTAGTCAATTGAGCGATTTGCTCATCTTTTGCTTTCATTGTTCCCTCAGTTGATATTCTAAATTGCTCCAATGCCGCCGATAGCTCCCTTTGTCTTTGGATTGCGCCTTCATCAATCCTTTGCTTTTATTCTTGTAATTGCTTAGTCAGCTGATTATTGTTCTGTTGCTGCACTAGCAATTCTTGCTCCTCCTGCTCTGCCTTCTGCTGAACTTCTGATAATTTCGCCAGTAGCGAAGAGATGTCTTGATCCTTGGCTTTTAATAAATTTCTCACCTCCGATGCTTTATCAATTGTCGCTGCCGAATATGCTCCGGCGAATTGTGATAGCTTGGTTAAGTCATTAGAGGGGTCGAATTCCTCTTTCCACACAACATTGCCCGTCACTGTTGATTCAGGGAATAGGGAAGGTTGATCAGCTCTTCTCCTTTTCCTCTGTCGCTTTACAACAGCTTCATGCTTAGGGATATAAAATACATCCAAAGGGGGAATCTCTTCAATTTGCAAAATGATTTCACCCAATGGATCTTTAGGAATTATCTCTGCTTCTTTTGACTTGGGTAGGCCGCTGGTTTCGCCCGAAACCGGTTTCAATGTTGCTTCTTGCGTTTCGCCTTCTTTAGAAACCTCATCATCTTTCGAGCACTCTAGGTTGCTGATGATTGTACTGAATTGCTGCCATTGCTACAACAAATTCGGATAAACTAGTATATCATTATTATTTTTAGAGGTGCTCTCTTCTTGGGCTTTCGCCTAGGTTTCCTCCTGCCTCTGGCTATGTGCTTCCTCCTGCTGTTTTGATGTAGTAGAAGGAGGAATATTACTTTGATGCTCAGGCTCGCTTGATCTTGTTGTTGTTGGGACAGTCGCTAACAGGTCTAGAGGCAGAGTTTGCAACCTCTGTTCTCTAATTCTGTTAAATTGGACTAGCCCTTCATCGTTATACACATTTCTGGCAAGCGACTTAACTTGATACAGCGATTCGGTCGATGCAAACAAATCCTCGAATCTGTCTTCTTTGTGCTCAACCTTGGCCAATTTGGCATGGTCGAGCGCATTGTAAGCGATCTTCCTCGGATCATACTGCCTTCTTGGCAGAGTAGCCAGAGTAAGCAAATTCATTTTCCCAGCTTCCTTCTCTGCATATTTGATATCATGCAGGGTATAAATTCCAATTCGTAAAGGAAAAGAGGGCCAAACATGTTTTTTCGCTCTTTTCAGGGTCTGAGTAACCCCATCAGCACTGATTTGATAAGCTACTTCCCTGGCAAGTAACTTATCGGGGATGTAAAGTGGTAGCACATGTGGCTTGGCCTGACTGCCAAAAACTCTGATGTAGGTGAATTTCTCCTCCCCAAACCAACTTGCTATTGCGGTCAAATCTACCCCTGCTTGCTCAGAAATCTTCGGGGCAAGCTTATCAAAAATAGAATAATGAATTGGCAACATAAAACCGTTGCAGATTTGATAAAGGTGGTTCTTATAATTAGTCTTCCACAATTTTTTATAATATATATGAATGGGTGTGGGGTCTTGCAACGTCCACCTCCATCCCAATACAAGAAATTCAGAATTAAAACACAACACATCCATCACATAGGCACTGTAATAGAATGGCGGAATAACCCTTTCTGTGACGCGAAAGTTAGACCTGAAATCGAGAATGGCTTTGGCTAACTTGTTTGATAATATAACTGCCCAATCCATAATTTCTCCACTACATGCCGCCTCCATTAAGGGAACCATTTCTATGGTGAAATTGGCAGAGTCATGCAATCCCCATAACCTACACATCATAATTCCAGCATAGCAGTAAGGAGAGCATAGGGAGTCAACTGAGTACTTACCCGAGGTTTCATGCTTGTGTTTCGCTGGATTCTATCTCCAGCCTCGAATTGGTTCAGACTCGGTCTCGTTCTCTGCTCGAAATTTTTCCAAAAATGCCGCATTATAATTTTTCTCTTCTGGCGGTAGGTGATACATTAGCCTTAGGTCTTCGGCTTGAAACGAACCGAAAATCCTCCCGTTTGTAGTGTTAAACAATTTGTTGATAATTGGGAGCTCTTGGATTGCCCATCTTACCACATCCGTGTATGGGAGAACTTGCTCCCGGGCCGCTATTCTGTGCAGAAAGGAGTCGGCCAAGTCTTTTAAATTGGCGTCAGATTTGCTGGTATTATCGCATGAGACTTCTATCCTAGTCACCTTTGGCTCTTCTGCTTCAATCAAATTATACGTCCCTTGCCAAGTGGTCCTGGTAAGTCCTAAGCACGTCGTATCTGATATAAGCCCTTTTTTCTTTCCACTTGGATCAACGACAGCTTGCCCTGCGGCTAGCGGAGCAGTAGGCATTGTAGTCTTCTTGGATTTCTTTCCCATTCCACTTTCTTCTATTTCTATGGAAGAATTCTACACAGAGTGAAATATAGGCGTAACACAGGCAACAATAACATGAATTGAATAGAATGAAGTATATATATCTGGGTGCATTCATAACGGTCAATCGACTTAAGGTGGCCTTAGGATCAAATCCGTGGATAGATCTTAAGCCTGATATTCTCATTAAATGGTCGTTACGACCTGTCAATCTCATTAATTCCAGTTGCTTCGATTAATGGCCGAGTGATTTATTTGAAGCATGCTTTGGGTGATTTGTCGGTTTGAATGCGGATGAGTGGCTTTCCAAAGGATATTGCCTTAATTACGAATAAATCATATTAAACTGCCTTCATGACTGTTACTTTAAAAACTGCGCTTTTTACCCCTTTACGCAATTGGGCATCGGGGAAATGCTAAGTTATTGCATTGGTTTTGTTTGGAATCCCCAATAGCCGATAGCGACATCGCATCGCGTCAGGAATAGCTAGTAGGGCCGCTTAGAATGAAGGCATGGTGAGTCGCCGATCGCCGATAGCGATATCGTATCGCATCGGGTGAGGGGGAGCTTCTTTGCACTATAAGTGTTATCACCGATTGTCGATTGTCGATTTCGCATCGCATCAAAGCAAGGGTCGTTACTCATGTTACTTTATGCTTTTCCGATATCCGATTGCGATTTCGCATCGGCGAAAACCAAGATTTCCCTTAAGTTGTGCTTTCTTTGTCATTGCGATATGCGATCTTGTGATCGCTTTATCGCAATGATAAAGATAAATTGTTTTATGTTGGGGTTTGTTGATTGGTTTTATTAAAAAAGGCCTTTTAATAATGTTTTCTTTTGTTCGAACCTTTTTTGAAATAGAACTTTAAATTTGATACCAATTTAAGACAAAAATTAAAAAGGGACCCATTTCACATTATAATTTTGGAATTTTAATGATATGAAATGGGGGGTTGTTGTATGGCACAACAATTGGCGATTCGCTGGAAGAAACAATTATCTCTGAAAGGTATAGAAGTACTTGAACTTTTTTCAAAATAGAAATTTTATTCAAAAGGGAAAATTCTAATATAACTAGATATTGTTGCATTCTAAGGAAACAAAACTTTCTTTGCTAATTTCCTCTCTTGTTAAAAATAGATACATTCCAGATTTTTAAATTGGCACTTATTGGTTGATATTGATAAAATAGGAAAATTTTCCAAATCAGCTATTAAAATTAACTCCTTTGCCATAGGTAGAGCCTTTGCTACTAGCAAACGTCCATAGTCTCGGCAGGGATACCTTTTAACCATATCATTGTCTATTTTCCTATTCACTTCAGAGCATGATTAACAGAATGAATTCAAAATATGTTTTTTCACATTTTGTATTTCTTTTCTTTTTCTGTTATTTTGTAAGATAAAAAGTCATTGCCCTAGTGTGGTGGCCAGTTAATTGACAATGCCATTCACTGGTAGTAATCTAACCGAACAAGCTGGCTCGTGATGAGACCCCTTGTCTTATAATTGAAGCCATTACCTTGTTTTGGTATGCAGTATTGGTAATGTCCGCTAAACTATTTTCCTATGAACATGGTAAGCACACTTGTAATAAGACCTCTTAACTTTTATATCTAGTATTCTTGGAATTACACCCTGAATAATCGTGAACTTAGGTAAAATGGGATAGACAATTTTCCTCCTTAAGGTAGGATGGATGACAAGGTAAGAGTTTGAGATGTTGAATTTGGATTAGCTTCTATTTTAATATTGATAACCTTTTTATAACCAATTTGAAAAATCTAAAAATATTTACAAGATTTATAAACTTCAAGAGGAGTTCACTATGATTGTATTGTAGTTTCAGAATGCAATTATAACTAATTTCCTAGAAATTATTCCTTTTGTTTAATACTTCTATTTATTTAAAAGTAAATATCGCATTGCTTGTTTTTGAGAAACTCTTTGAATACAACACAGGTCAAATAGAAAATGCCTTACAGTTTTATTTTCTAATTTTGCTACAAACTAAAAAAATACTATTAAAAGGAGAAGGGATTACCTTAGTTGAAAAATTTCTTTAAGATTAGGCCATTAACAGGGAGAGAATCTCTCAACCCTGACAAATCTTGTAGTATGAAGGTCGAATGGCCTATCTTTTCACAGATCTGAAACGGTCCAAGCCACATTTTTTGGAATTTGGTGTGTTTCCCTTTATCTTCATGGGCTTTGTCCCATTTCAGGACTAAATCACCAACTTGAAATTGCTTAGAACGAGATGAGATTGAATCAAATGATGACTTGATGATCTGTTGATG
The DNA here is from genome assembly GCA_000404065.3 of Pinus taeda. Lineage (NCBI taxonomy): Eukaryota > Viridiplantae > Streptophyta > Pinopsida > Pinales > Pinaceae > Pinus > Pinus taeda. The sequence goes on from APFE030484191.1 coordinate 70,649, forward strand.
TTTCGCATGAATAATCTTGGCTTTTTCTCTTTCTTCTTCCAATTTCAGGATTTGGTCATGTCTAAGTTGTAAAGAAGAAGAAGGATTTTCTTCAATAAATTGAACTAGAGCTAGAGAAGGAAGAATAAGATTTGTTGGTAGTACAGCTTCTTTTCCATAAACGAGTTTAAATGGGGAAGAACCTATAGAAGCCTTTTGTGTTATCCTATCAGACCATAATGCAAATATTAAAGATTTGTGCCAGTTCTTGTGATTCTGTTCGATAGTTCGCTTGATAATTTTAATAAGGTTTTTGTTTGTAGATTCTGCCAAACCGTTGCCTTGAGGATAATAGTTAGTAGAATATTTGAGCTTGAAACCTCTTTTGATTGCGAAATCAAACATAGCATTGCCTGAAAAGTAAGATGCATAATTAAAAACAAGAGCATTCGAGACACCAAACCAGGTAATGATGAATTGATCTATGAATTCAATAATGGCTTCAGAGTTTGTTGTCTTTAGCAGAATTGCTTCAACCCACTTGGTAAAGTAATCGGTAGCAGTAAGGATATATTTGTGTTGTTTGGAAGAATTAGGAGTAATTTCTCCAATAATGTCCAATCCCCATTGCTCAAATGGCTATTCAATGTTGACTGGTTGCAGAGGGAAGGCTGATTTCTTTTGTCTTCCACTTGAAGTTTGACAACTTCGGCATTTCCTCACATATTCATGAGCATCTCTAAACAGAGTGGGCCAGTAATACCCAGCATGAATGACTTTGTGAGCTGTGGTATCAGCTCCGAAGTGGCCTCCTGCTGGTCCATCATGCAATTCCTGCAAGACCCTTTGTGCTTCCTGTTTTTCAAGGCATCTTA